>JAODAL010005018.1:0-148782 GCA_025379985.1 Phyllomedusa bahiana
TGGTAGACTGAATTATAGACAAGTAGAAATGATTTGCATCTATACAAAGTGCCTTCCTCTAAACAATTTATAACCTCCCAGCAAATTTAGAAATTCTACTTCCGCCAGGAATTTAATTTTTATTTCTTGTTTATAGCACCTCCTTCTAATACCGGAGTATTTTTCGGATCCTATCATTCACCACTAATTCCCATCGTTTCCCTCAATCTCTTTAAAATAAAATAAAATTCCTGGAAGTAGTAATTTTTTTAATAACCATATGAATTTATTATTACAATTTGTTTTAGATAATTTCTAAGAAAATGTAGATGATAAAAATGTCCCGCTAATTGTACACTATAAATCGCAGGACGGTTGATTTGCCCGCCAGACCTGAGGAAGCCTGGTAGATCAACGTGAAACCCGTGGTCACTACTTTTTTAGCCTTTGTTTCTGAATGTTGTATGTTTTTTGTTTTTTTGTTTTTTTCTTATATAGATATTGTGCCAATAGGGATTTTTAATGGGTATGTGTTATAGTTAATTTCCTGGCAGTGAAAATAGTATACGGGTACGAAGTGATCTAAAAATCTTGTATGTCCTAATTGATAAAGAGGAAAGGACAAAAGAAACCTCCTAAATATCTCTGCTAGGTCAATACCATATATTGATGACTAAACAACTACTAGAAAAGTATTACCTTAGACTGGATAAGTCAACCTAAAAAATAGCTTTCATTTATATCTATTAAAATAAGCAACCCTACAAATACCCTGAACAAATCACTAACTACCTATCCATCAAATTCAGGGTAACCGACCCATTAAGGGTGACCCCGACAGGAACCTAGGCTATCAATTCCTATAAAGTACTAGCAAACCCTCGGATAGTACCACTAAATCTACACAAATACAAAAAAAATACCAAAAAACACACATCACTCAACGGACAAAAACGCACAAGAACATAAACAAGAAAGAACTATGCTGTAGACTAAGAACAGCAGATACTATGTTGATTACAACACTATAGCCAATAGGGTCAAGTCTGCAGCTGATAATTATACTCCAGCGCGTTTCTCCCAAGTAATAGGGTTCATCAGGAAGAACCAAAATCACCCCAAGGTAACCAGAGAAAACCTCAACATAGAGAAATTAATAATTTATAAAAGATGTGTAAATGCTTCTGTCCCTTGTTGGTTCGGGGCTGCAGCAACGCATAGATTCATCAGAGAATGCTATTTTATGAATGTGCAGGATAAGGATGACACATGGCCCATGCAGGATAGAAGCTCAGATGATACACAACTAGCCCATCGATGGATGACAAGCATATGGACACATAGAGGAAATACAGAGAGCTAAATAGGGAGGTCCAAAGAGGAATCATCCAATCGTATTTAGTATAACTATTAGTTAGCCAGGCTATTCCTCACAGGTATCAAGCTCAATGCACGGCGTCCAGCAGATTGTACTGTGCATGCAATATCCAAGAAATGAAAGTAATGTACTGGAATGCGCAAGAGAATAATATAAAATCCGGCGCATGCGCGGGCATACTTCTAAGGTACGCAGTACGGCCCAGATGATAATAGAAGCTAGAGATGCCGATCAGCAGAGACGATACCTATGAAGTAATCCGCCCTATACATAGGTATGAGAACCATATACGTGAAGAGAAAAGCACAATGTGGTAGAGCAAATAGATGGCCAGATGGGTAATAAAACAATAAATCTGCAGCAAGGCACTGTGTGATAAACTATATAGGAGGCCAAGCATTAGCCAAGTACATATATATACAGCCATTCCACTAGGTAATGAGAGAAACATGCAGCAATGTTCTTACTGATGAACCCTACTACTTGGGAGAAACGCGCTGGAGTATAATTATCAGCTGCAGGCTTGACCCTATTGGCTGTAATGTTGTCATCATCATAGTATCTGCTGTTCTTAGTCTACAGCATAATTCTTTCTTGTTTATGTTTTTGTGTGTTTTTGTCCGTTGTGTTGAGGGGTGTGTGTTTTGGTTTATTCTTTCCTTTGTGTAGATTTAGTGGTACTATCCGAGGGTTTTCTAGTACTTTAAAGGGATTGATAGCCTAAGTTGCTGTCGGGGTCGTCCTTATTGGGGCGGTTACCCTGAATTTGATGGATCAGTAGTTAGTGATTTGTTCATGCTATTTGTAGGGTTGCTTATTCTAATAGATATAAATAAAAGCTATTTTTTAGGTTTATCCTGTCTAAGATAATACTTTCCTAGTAGTTGTTTACATAGTGATCTGTTGTATTGATTAGTCCTTTTGCACTATTTTTGAATGCTTCCGCGAGTAAGAGAAATCCCCTGAATATGCTTATAGTTGTACCATCAATTTCTCTCTGGACACGATGGAAATGGAAAGTAGGTAAATCGGCTGCAGAAGACAGAGCTACTGAGTTTTTCTCTCTCTCTATCTCTCCTGTCTTCTTCTCCTCTCTTCTTTTTCCTGTCTTCTCATATCCTCTATCTCCCATCTACTGCTCTCTCTCCTGTCTATTTTTCTCCCTCTCTCTCTCCTGTCATCTCCTCTCCCCTTCTCTCTTTCTTGTCTTCAACTCTCTCTCTCTAATCTTCCTCTCTGTCTCTACCCTGTCTTCTCTTCTTTCTCTCTCACTCTACTCTATTCTTCTCTCCTGTCTCTTTTTGCCTCTCTCTCCTCTTGCTCTCTCTTTCCTCCTTCTCTCTCCTGTCTGTCTCTCTCTCTCCTTTCTGTCTCTCTCACTGTCCTGTCTTTCTGCCTCCTGTCTTCTTGTCTCTGTCCATCTTCTCTTCTCTCTTTCTCTCTCTCTCTCCTGTCTTCTCCCCTTTTCTCTTTTGTCTTCTCTCTTTTCTGTCTTCTCCTCTTCTCTCTCTTTGTGTCTTTTTTTCCTCTCCTCTGAAAATCTGCACTGACAGCCGGGATCTGAGGACACTTAGTAGATCCACTGTAGCCCCACAGTCAGGGGTCACATCATAGAGTTCTGTAGGAAGAAAGGAAAATCCATTTCATCCTTAAGGTCAGAATTTGTGAAGGATTAAATAGAAACTGAGAGGAAGTGATTCCCTTCTATATATTATGGACACTTATTGCACTGTTTCTGGGGCTGGAGTTGGGATCTGCTCTCAGGGGTCACTTCATTAGGGCCACCTTTCCCTAGAACAGCCTGAATTCTTAGTGAATTGGATACAACAAGGTCCTGGAAACCTTTATTACAGATTCTGATGGAAAACTTCGCTCTGTCTATTCCACCACATCCTAGAGATGCTCTATAACATGGAGATCTGGTGACTGCAGCCGTTAGGCCGTACAGACCTCATTGTCCCATCCATGGCATCAGCTGGAGATGTGCACTTTGTCTCATGATGATCTGGTTATAGCCATGATGAGATTGTCACTAACAAAATTATGTGCAGTGACCTCCGTCTGCTCTGGGACCCCATACACAGTAGGGTTAGCAGAGGTGCAGTGACATCTGTCTGCTCCGGGGGCCCCATACACAGTAGGGTTAGCAGAGGTGTAGTGACATCCATCTGCTCCAGGACCCCACAATACAGTAGTGTTTACCACAGGTGCAATCTGCTCCGGGGCCCCATACGCAGTAGGGTTAGCTGAGGTGCAGTGACATCCGTCTGCTACGAGGCCCCATACACAGTAGGGTTAGCAGAGGTGCAGTGACATCTGTCTGCTCCGGGGGCCCATACACAGTAGGGTTAGCAGAGGTGCAGTGACATCCGTCTGCTCCAGGACCCCACAATACAGTAGTGTTTACCACAGGTGCAATCTGCTCCGGGGCCGCATATGCAGTAGGGTTACCAGAGGTGTAGTGGCATCTGCTACGGGTGCCCATACACATTAGATCTAGCAGAGATGCATTGACATCTGTCTGTCCCAGGGCCCAATACGCAGGAGGCTTATTAGAGGTGTTTTGACATCTGTCTGATGTGGGGCCCCATACACAGTAGGATTAGCAGAGGTGAAGTGACATCCATCTGCTCTGGGCCCCATACTTATCAGGGTTAGTATAGGTGCATGATATTAGTCTGCTCCCGGACCCCATACCTAGGACTGTTTGCTGTTGTGGTAGACTCACGTTTGGTTTATTTTGGGTGTGAGCTACTCCTATGTCACTTCTCCTCATGCACCTTCCTAGCTGATGTTTGACTCTGACAACACTCTTAAATTGCCCCTTATACTCATAACAGCAATGAGGGATATGTGTGCAGACAGCCTATCACACCTTACATACCTAGCAGGCCAACGCACCACAGGGAATTCCTGCATGAGCTACATGACAGCGGAAGTAGGAAGTGGTCATAAGAAGTTGTCCTTCTGGATCCATCTCCGGCTTTGCCTAAAATAACATAATACAAACTGCAGGAGTTTTCCCGCCTAAAAGGCATGTTTAAAATGTTTCTATTTTGGAATTTTGAAAAAAAAATCATAGAAACATTTTTAATTTTAATAGAACAATTCTATAAGATCTCTGAAGGAAACTGCATGTCCTCACTAAGTTATAAAGTAGAAGAAGATATCATGCAGCACTCTTCAGGAGAAAACCACACTACCCTTCATGTACATCCAGGATGACAGAGTACAGACCTGTCAAATAATCCCCCAAATAATGAGGAACCTTCTCCTGAACAACCTCAGATGGTTACCATGAGTACATTGCCTCTTTTCTCTAACCATTTATTAACATTCCTGTTTATATTCGGCTCAAAGATTGTGAAACTAGCCACAAATATTGCGCTTACCGCTAATTGGTCTGGCAGCGTTATCTAATGCTGCTATAGACTTGAGTCCTGGGTGTTTAAACGAGGCTCGTATCCTTCTACGGTGCGTTAGCTGGGGTCTATGGCCGCTTTACCTGCCTTGGTTGTTGCTAAGGGCGGAGTTTCAGACACGGTGGCTGGTGACGACGAACGTTGACTTGAAAGGCGCGAGACTGAAGTGTGCTCAGCGTCTTTCATCAACTGCAGCATTGACTGCGGTCGCGTTGGGCCGGGCTGGCTCGGACGCGATACTGTGTGGTGACGGGCGCAGGATTTCTCAGCGCTAGTCGAAGTCGCGCCCTGTGTCCCCTGCGTAAGCGGTACTGTCCGCTGTCACCCTTTGATGCCAATTGAACTAGGAGGTGATCTTCTATCCATTCTGAGGTATATTTCTATGTAAATCTTCACCTTTTCAGCTATGATTAATCGCGTTCATGTGAACTGATTAGGTTTATAGTTTTTGTTTTTAGACAACCTCTCCACGTCAGGCGATATTGCTTCGGTTGGTAAGGTGTCTTTATATATATCAATTCGGAAGGTAGTGGCTGTTTTGCTATTGAGACAGTCATATTATAGCGGATATCTCATTCTGGTAAGAGTGTCTGGCTTCAATAAATGGATAGATTTCTAGTTCTCTAGGCAGTTTACCCTTTGTGATTATCACAGACTAATATCATAAAGGGACGTGTTTGTATGCGGTAGTTTTGATTTTTGGTGTTGGTGTGCACTTTGTACTGTTTAGTGTATGTGGGTACTTTGAGAATTTGATCACTTAATACACTGCTGCTTATACCCTTGCTACGTTATTGTATGTATCTTTTATAATACATCTTTATTTATACCCTTGCTATATCATCGTATATACCCCTTTTTTCTCCCCTTATAATAGTCCCCTTAGGAGATCTTGTTGATATCTGGGGAAGGTTGAAACATGTTGGGACAGGGGTTTTTAGGGTTAGATTAGCGTTAGGGCTAGGTTCCGGACGGGAGCGTCCTTATTGGGACGATCATCCCGTATTCCAGTAGGTTAGGGTATATTTTAGTTTTTGTAGGGTGTTATTGTTAGTGCACTTGTCTGTTTGTCTTTGTCGGCCTCTCGTGAGATTTTATTGGTATATTTATTAAGTTATATTTGAGTTTATTTTTCTCCCTTTCTGGCATAGTGTTTATGAAATTAGGGAGCGGCGTTAACCCTCTAACTTTGCCTATTTGTCTGTATTTGTGCATTATTTTGTAAAAAATCTTATCTTTGGGACATTAGGGGGCTCTTAAATTTAGAAAATTTGCAACACAGATTTTTTTAAGGACCAGTCCAGTTCTGATGTGACTTTGAGGGGACTCTATGTTAGATACTCCCCATATATGACTCATCTAAGAAACTTCACCCTCAAGGTATTCAAAACAGCACTTAGAAAGTTTAACAGAAATTTCACAGAAATCAGCACAAACAAGAGGTGAAATTTATAAATTCACTTTTTCTGAAGATTTTAAATTTTCAGCCATTATTCACTGTTATGCAGTTGATGTTACTAAGTAAATGCAACTCGACACGGATTCCCGCGATCACCTGTTTTTAGAGATATTACATATGTGGCCCTAGTGTGCTATTTGACTCAACCACCAGCCTCAGTAGGAGGAGCACCAACTGGACTTTGGGGTATCATTTTCATTACGATTTTATTTAGGCGCCATTACAGGTTTGCGGACGCCCTAAGGTGCTAAAACTTAATAGACCCCCTAAAAAGACCCCATATTGGAAACTACACCCATTGAGGAATATATCCAGGGGTGTAGGGAGTATATTGACCCTGCAGGTGTTTCATAGATGTTAGTATCGTTAGATCGTGAAAATTAAAAAAAAAAATTTCCAACAATCTGCAATTTTAGCTGAAAATGTTTCATTTTAATAAAACATGTATTTTATTAGGTCCACCAAAATACAGGATTTCACAAACCACAAAGTTGACATAATGCATATCTTACATTTGAACAGATAGGACAGGAGAATTAATGATCCCTCACCACGTAAGGAGTAGCTGAAAAATTCATTTTTAAAAGGAATCCTGGAAAAAAGCCCCCAAAATGTATTACACAATTTCTTCCAAGTTTGGCAGCATCCTATATGTGGGTGTAAACTGCTGTTTGGGTGCATGGCAGGGTGGACAAGGGAAAGAGTGTTATTTGGCTTTTGGGAGGTAGATTTTGGTGGGTGCCCCTAAAGTACCAGAACAAGTGAAAACTTCCAGAAGTCATCCGATCTTGGATTCAACACCCCTCATGGATCTCATCAACGGTTGTATTGTCCATTTTGGGCGCACAAGTGTTCTATAGTTTAGCATTGGGCCATGAAAACGGGGTAGAAAATACACATGGGTTTAAGTTTTACAACTACACCGTCAATACATTTATGGTAGAGATGGTTGAATATCGATTCTAACGAAGATGGAATTCGTTTTAGAATTTCAGGAAAACTTCGGTACTGAACGAAAGTCCGAACTTTGGCTTACATTGGTTGAACGAAGTGTGCTTTTAAGATTAGAACAAAAAGGCTGCGAGCACATGGCGTTGTTACAAGGGGCAAAGCAACTCTGGGAGAAGAAAGGCATAGCCTGCATGACAAGTTCGAGATGAAGCCAATCAGAGACCGTCGGATTCTTTGTCGTCACCTAGGCCCTATATACTCCGGCGCGAACGCTTGGAGCTCAAACCGCTCTCACTGTACCTGATCAGGGAAGTTGCTGCCGCGGCTGCATATGATAGCTGATACTAAAAAACTCATTTTTAACAGCGATTTTGTTGGGGGTGTCCTCAGCTTTTTTTTTTTTTTTTTTTTTTTTTTTTTAAACCCAGTTATTACATCTTTGAAAAAAGGGGAAGCATAGAACAAAATTTTTTTATTATTTAAAAGACAAGTGCATACGGAAATACAAAAGCGATCATCGTATAAAAGGTGGGAAGCAGCCCCACACAGAATGGAGCTACGAAGGTCAAGTTAGAGTCCGTACAGTGGGGGAATGATGTTCTTCCTGCAGTCCCGCAGGCACATTGAAAAAGGGTAACACAAAGTAAAATAAGACAAAAGAGTTACTATAACACTATAGTGCACCTACCATAATTACATTGACAAAGGTAGCAATAAAAGTTGTCGCAGTGTCAACAAAGACAATAGAATTAATAACGGCAGTAATAATAGCATTAGTATCTATAACGATGATAGCGATAATAATGGCAATGGTAGTAATGATGACAATGATGACAATAAGAAGAACAGTAGTAATATTAGCAGTAATAATAAAGTAATAATAAAAATTAAATAAATAAAATAAAGTGATGTGTGTAATGGGAGAGAGAGGCCATCAAGGAGTATTGGGGAGGAAGATTAGGTTATATGTTCACAACATACTATGAGGGAGGCTTCAGCTTATGGTTTTGCTGCGGGTCGACCCTGTCATCCCATGGACGTTGGGCGAGACTGTGGCCCCCAGGATCTCAAGGGAGAGGGTGTTCCGGTTGAAGTGTGGGAGAGAGGTCGGCGGACTTCGTTGACCTTCCGGTACGGTCCCGGGGTCAGTGGAAGAGGAGGCTGCCACTCTCAGGCAACCCAGGAACCCAGGAGGGATTTCTCTATCGCGTACCAGCCCGAGTATCTAAATGAGGCCATCAATTGAGCTATTTCCTCTCTAGGGCAGGTGCTAGAGAATGAACGTTTTCCAATTTTTAAAGAAATTTCCAGTACGGAGTTCCTTTCTGCCTCCTTCTCGAGCCTGTCAGCCACTAGGTATAGTTTCATGTTGTCTGGGTCACCAACGACATCGGCGGAATCTGGGACTTCAGCCATAGAGCAAAAATAGGCATCGTTTTGCAAACAAATTGCTATACTGCACTGTAACTTGGTACAGACGCAGGGCCAGTACCCGACCCATCCGGGGGTCCCTCGTATAGTCGGAAAAATCAAAAAGTCGTGAAGTTTGGGTAAGGCGATACGCCAGTGAAGCTGCACGTAAAACAATGAATATGTCCCAAAAGGTCTGGGTGGAAGGGCAGGACCAAATCCCGTGCCACATAGTCGTGGATGGCAGTTGACATTTTGGGGCATGCTTGGCTCCAGGCCTGAAAATTCAGTAAGGGGGGAGGTTGAACCCATAAGTAGGCTCCGTGATTATTTTAAAGTGAGTTTCCCGCCATTGTTCACAAATCGCTTCCTTCGGACTTTGCGGATTCCCACAAGAAATTTTCCCCGAAAAGTCTTGATCTGCGAGTGTGCGTGTCCCATTTCGAGAAGGGAGACCCTCACCTGACTCCCCGTAGCTCCACCCCCCTCAAAAATGGCATACGAAGTGCGAAAGGGAGAAAGATGAGCCTGCAATTCTTAGAGTGTATGGGGAAGGTCAAAGCCATTGGTGGCGCAAAGTCTGGTGAGATTTCTGAGTCGAGACTTACAGAAGGAAAGAATCTGCATTCAGAAGGGGTCATCCAGCGCCTTTCCTCCATGTGCATTAATTGGTCCGCATGTTCAATCCCCTTTTTCCCTCCACATCTTAAACATAGGTTATTCTGCCTTGAGGAATATCCCGGAGGCCCCCATAGGAGTAGTTTTTTTGGACATTAGAAATGGGAGTTTAAGCAGTTTGCGGATATGCTTCCAGGAAGCAACCGTGTCCTTAAGCAGCAGAGAGTTTCTGATCTGGGGGGGGATGTGTGAGTATTTGGTGTGTAGTAGGGCCCGTGGGTGCCAAGGGTGCATCAAGCCCCTTTCCAGAGCAAAGTTGGGAGTAGCGCTCGTTAATCCCCAGTCAGACATGTCTGGCCAGCTGTGCCAAATTGGGTAAAATCGAACATTGGGGAAATTGAGCCCAGCCCCATGGCCACCGGGAGCATAGAGCTTGCTTAGCGCTATTCGGGGTTTTCCTGCCTATCCATATGACAATCGTGTGAAAGACGAGTGGGAGTTTTTAAATGTCATCATGCCTAATAATAGGGGGAGGGTTTGGAGGGGGAATAGCAATTTAGGAAGGAGATCATTTTAGATTGCGTGACATCTTCCTGATAGAGAGAGAGGGAGGGGCCTGCCATCTACGCAGGTCGTCACTATCTTTTAATGCATGGGGGAAGTTTAGGTTGTACATGGAATCTGGGGTCTTTCCTATTTTTTTTTTTTTTCAAATTTAAATTTTTATTAACAATTTTCTTTTAACAATAATACAAATAATACAAATATCATAAGCATATGAAATAGGAATAAGGAACAAAAACCATGTTATACCTGGGTTACATATGTATATAAAACCTTGGTCAGTAGAGCAGCAGAAAGCATACATCATGTCACCCTCCAGCTGGGAATCTTCCCCAAATCGAATCCCGCTGCATGATCTAGAATGATTAACCTACTCTATCCTACCAAAATAAAGAAGAAATAATAATAAGAATGGACAATACGGAAAAGGGACAAGGAAAGGAAAGAACGGGCCTCGGCAGGTACCCGGAAGGGCTACATCTGATGTGTACATCAAAAAGTGGGGATCGAGGGGAGGTCACAGACCTCCCCAAATTTTCAACGCCAAGGTCCAACTACACCTCACACTGCCACTCCCTAGCACCCTAAACCCAGGGGAAGCCTTATACAGAATCCAAGGGTTCCACATCCTCAAAAACTCCCTGTTACCCTCAGGACTAACGCTGCTATCAATCAACTCCTCCATACAGTATGTGGAGGCAACCTCCTCAATCCACTCCAAAACCGAGGGGGGAGTGGTTTGCTTCCACTTACGCGGGATTATCCGTTTAGGCTGCTGGAGGAGATGTCTGTCATGATTTTTTATAGACCCAAACAGAGAAATTGAGCATAAAGAGTAACACAGCCTCTGGGTGTTCGGGACAGTGACCCCGTACAATCCTGATTGGCCTGCAGGACCTTCTTCCCCAGAATCCTGTAAGGCCCCACCATCCCACACCAGACATGTGTCATAGTTCCGACCTCTTTGTTAAAATCTCTCAACAGAAACATCCGGAGTAGTGGGGTACCACTTGTGGAGTTGAGCCGGACCCCTATCCCAACGAGACAAGGATCTTATAACTCGTCCCTTGCGCCTAACATGCAATAACTGCCTTGTGCGAGAGTGTGAAACAATTGTCCCATTGGGCCTTCGTGAAGGATTTTTGAAGTTCCCGTCCAAGTTCTACAATAGGAAGGGAGAGGTAGTTCCCTCCCCCGGGCGAAAGTAAGAGTTTATAGATCAAGGAAATAGCTGTCTAGGCGTTTCTCGTTGGACCACAAAGTTCTTCTCAATGGGTACAGAGGTCTGATAAAATCAAGTTTCCCTGAATAAAGGTAAACAAAGTAAGTGCTGAAGGCTGGACATACTCCATAGTGACACTTGGGGGTAATGGGGCCAGTCCCCAAATCAGTTAGCGGACGAGAACACCATTTACGTGAAATAATCTTTTGCAAGAAGGGTTTGGTTTTTGAACCTACCGAGAAGAAGTTAAGTAGATTTCCCCGGGGGGAATAAAGGGTTGTCCGTGATTGGGAATTAGTTGGCCCTTCAGGTCCTAAACAAACTTCTGAAGACCTTGGACGCCTTAATCACAGCCAACGTACAAGCCGTGGTGATAGACAAAGATGTTGAGTCCCAAGACACTCAGAGTTTGGACTCCAGGTGCAGGGAGATCAGAGAATAAGGACTCACAGCTTTGTGCGATGTGCACCCACAGTTGTTCTTGATAAATGGATAAATCCAGAAATCTAAGTAGGCGGCTGCTAGGTAATAAAGTCTTCCAGTTCAGGTATACCCACGTCCACCCGGCATTCTTGGGACGAGTCAGGATTCCCTACGGATTCTCCGGCGAATATCCCCCCAGATAATTCACTGAACGTCTCTGGAGTCTAATCCAGAACGATGTAGGATAACCGATCGTAGGGTTTGAAATAAGTATAGCAACTTCTGGAGATAGACATTTTCAGGACGGTCATCGCCAAACCAAGAGGAAATCTCTTCGACCCCATTTAGGCTAGTAAGGACGAGATTTTAGTAAGGAAAGGTAAGAAATTGACATCAAATAAATGAGTCAGTTCCTTGGGATCTGGACTCCTAATAAGAAATCCTTTTGAGGGCAAGGAGAAAGGAAACGATACTTTTAAGGGAAGTCCACCACCGCCTTGTCTAGGTGGAACACTCCAAGCTTCCACCACCGATTTGGAGAGATTGATCTTGTAATTGACCACTGAGAAAAACGTGCCAACCTCAGACATCAGAGAGGGAAGCGGAGGTAAGTGGGTCTCGCAAATAAATGAGAAGGTCGTCCGCAAAATGCAGAACAATTTAAACTCTCATTCCCCTATCGTAATCCCCTTGATGTCTGGGTTGGACGAATAGCCAGCCATCAAATGTTCCTAACAAGTACATATAATACGGCGATAGCGACAACCTGTCCTATACCATTCCGAATCTCGAAGACCTCAGACACGGATCCGTTAATTTTAATTCTATCTGACGATTGTCAAAGAGGGGCCATAACCCTAGCCGTAAAGACCAGGGCCCAGACCAACGGACGCGGTGGAGCTAGAGAGGTCCCCAAGATACCTGACAAACGCCTTCTCTGGCGTCTAATGGAAAGGACCATCAAGAATCTTCCTCCGAGAATACGCGTACTGATCAATCCACGGTCTTTCAGGGTAATTGTCCCGCGCTTCCCTTCCCGGGCAACGAAACGAACCTGTCCAGGATGAATAAGGGAGGGCAAGAATTGTTTAAACGATTAGCCAGAATTTTAGTGTAGATCTTTGGGTCCTAGTTTTATAAAGAGAGATAAGGGCATAAGCTTCCGACAGTCCTGTGGGTCTTTGCCATGTTTAGGATTACCGTAACGTGGGCCCTGTAGCATCTGGTGGGAAATGCAATCGTCGAGGGAGAATGGCGTTTTAGTTTGGAGCATCAATCACTGGGATGATAGCGGGCGCCAAGGACTTAAAAAAGGCGTGCCGTGAGGCATCAGGGCCTGGGCTTATCCCCCCCGTTAGGTCCCTTAATGACCGCAGGCCAACTCTTGCACTTGAAGAACGGGTTCTTTCTCCAACTCCGAATCGTTTCTGTAGACAGAGTCCGAAAAGCCGCTGGGCCCTGGTGGCACATGTGGACCACCTAGAGAAACAGTTGGTCAGGTGATAGAGTTTTGGAGTAAAAGGCAAGGAACTCCTCCGCTATCTCCTAGAACGTATGCACTTGGGCGCCCCTAATGTGTCCTAATAGCTAGGAATAAAGGAGTCGTCATTTGGTCCCTGGAAGCTTTGGCTAGCAGGTAACCACTCTTGATCCCGGTACTCATTAAAATTACTCCTCTGAGTCTGAATAACTTACCCACCACACCACCCGCAGACTCAAATAGCTCGTGGACTTCTAGCCTCGCCTCCACCAGTCCTGCAACGTACAGAGGCGAAAGAGCCTGCTATGTTGCAGTTCCAGGGAGATACCCCGCTCTCAAAGCCGCCGCAATGGAGGGCAGTACGGCCTTTTTGCAACCGTCTTCCATGTTGTGATTAAGGTGCCTCGAGTACACATTTTAAGGCTTCCCCACTCTTCATAGTGGGCAGGTGTGGGGATCATCCATGTGGTCTGAAAGGAAGTGCTCAATGGCCCTGCTGCAAGTCCGCCAGACAGACCGATCAATCCAATACGGATTCATATCAGTCGCCGAGGATTTGATCTGTGCAGATGAAGTATGCAAATGGAAAGGAGGTAAACACTGGCGCATGATCGGACCACAGAACCCTGCCGCTTGACGTGGATCTCAACCATGGAAGGGCAACGTGCTGCAAAAGGACCAGTCCGAGTCCGACTGTAGGTATCATGAGGGTGGGAGTAGAAAACTATAAGTCCTTGTCCTGGGGATGTTTGCATTCGCTCGCCACCCATCACAGAGCTGGAACTACAACGAGCCCGTTTGACCCTCCTTATAGCCGAATAGGCCTATGGAAGAACACCTGAGGAGTTTGTCCAATACGGGGCCTAGTGTGAGATAAAAATCTCCACAAATAAGTAAGGTGCCCTGCGCATGAGAATGCAACATGTCCAGGACTTTTAATAAGAAGGAAACCTGCCCCTGATTAGGAGCGTAAACATTTACAATCGTAAACAGCTGCCCTTGGATGGAGAGAGTCAAAATCAAGTATCTCGCCTCCTCATCAACGACGCAGCTCACAACCCGATGCGGCAGTGACTTGTGAATAGCGATTGCCACCTTCTCTCCCTTACTTTTTGGCATGAGGGTAATTGCTAAAATGCCAATGAGTGTAGTACTATTTTTAATAGTCCGGAGTAAGGTCCGACTTAAAATGGGTCCTCTTAGGAAACACACAATCTGGTTTTTCTTCGATGGAAGAGGTAACGTAAATTTGAGCACGTTTCAACCGGGTTATTGAGACCCTTGGCGGTTGAATGATACTATCTGAAGTCCCCCATTCAGACGCAGCAAGAAGCGGCATGAGGCCAACCAAATCCCGGGGACTACCGAGCCACAGGGGGAGGGACGGGAACACACAAAGGAGGAAGACAATACACAAAAAAAATCCACAAAAAACAACAATAACCTGAACGCTGGGAACAGGAGGGAAGCCCTGCCACCACCTAAACAACCTATAACTAACCAGGGGAGTACACCCAACCCAGTAAATGGCGCTGGGGGACTCCCGTACCTATTGTTTTTGCGTGTAAAACAGGCATTTTACAAAAGCAGCTCATAAGAAATATAGGAATATAGTGAAAAACGGCTATCAACATCCGACTTAACAAAAGAGGTGTGGCCCTTCTCTAATAAGAATATGGTTTATTCACAGGGCCAAAGATTATGTTAGAAGCAAGGCCCTCTTGTCATTAGCTCTAGGTATGAACCCCCTAAGTAAAAGGATCCGCCCAGAAGAACGCAGTATGTTTTGCGCCTGGTCGCCTAGCCCCCGTAGTCCCCTCCTTGGTGGGTAGACCTAACGCTAACAAGGATCTGGGGCATGGGCCCTCCGTCAGGCTTCAGCACTAGCTCCCCCCATGAATTGGGGTAACGGACGCCAGGGCGGGAGGAAACGTCAGTGATCTGTAAATCCTTCAGGAATCTGGGAAGATCCCTCCGAGTGGCCAGGGAATAGGTTTGGCCCTCGTGCGGACAATAAAGCGAACGGGAACCCCCACCTATACGGGATACTCCTCTCCTTGAGCACATTGAGCACAGGTTTCAACATGGCTCGCTGTGCTAGGGTATGACGTGACAGATCCGGGTAAATCTGTAGGGGTCCTGGCCATTGAAACAGAACTCACCCTCTATAACGCCAGGCGCTGCATATATGTCCTCTTTAAGATCAAAAAAATGCACACCGACAGACAACAACTCTGGACAGCTGGGATCTTGTACGGGCTAAGAGCCCTATGTACTCTGTCTAGCTCGATAAATGTGTTCAAGGGCCGCTCTAATACAATCGGTTAGAGGAATGGCAAACTGTAGAGAAAATGATCGGAGGCCGAGGCACCTGATCTGGGAGACCACGGCTCCTAAGATTAATTTCTGCGTCCCCTATACTCCACGTCATCTAGGTGTTTGGCTGCAAGTGGAATAATTGGGCTGAAATGAGATTGGAACCACTGCCTGTAGGGCTTGTTAAAGGAAAGAAGGAGTTAGAGTCCTGAGCTTGTGGCAGGGTATCGCCCTGGTCGAAGTCGTGGAGAGGTCCATAACGAAGTTGTCAAGCTCCTTCCTGTCTTCCTCCTCCAACAACTGTGAGGCCATGGCGAAGAAATGTCCTGTCGTGTGGGGCACGGTTTGAATTAGGCTTTTGAGGTCAGCAAAAGGTGACTAGATTCCTCCTACCCCGGTGACACGGGCCGAGCAGGCCCCTGGGATGGAGCATAAGCTTACAAGCCTCCCACAAGAGAGCCACCAACCGAGTCCCTGGATTGGGGGCTAGAGACCGGTGGAGAGCCGTTGAGATTAAGAACGGAGTTCAAGCCTGGGACAGACTAAGATACGCTCTCATTACTGAGAGAGGCTAGCCGAACCTGAGAGGAGGTTGCAGGATGTCCCAGAGATGACAAAATGCAGGACTCCTGGGAGGTCGGCTGGTGTGCATTGACCGGTGTTATAGGCCAAGAAGAACCTGTAGACCATGTTGAGGAACATACAGCTCCCCCCTCTCTGGGAGAGGCCGCTGCAGCTCCATCACTAAGGACTGAGGCCGAGGCCCAAAGGAGAGGCCCCCACATCCATCCAAGGATCGGGTTTTTCGCTGGAACATAGCCCCGAATCAACAAAGCCCCTAGCAGTCATTGGTGGTGTTGGTGGTAGTATCCTGGTTGAGTGCAGGGGATCCAGTTTGGGTGGGGCGTCCCATTAAGTAAGAGCTGAGTGCCAATACTGCTCTAAAGCACCCCTTCGTTGAGCACCCAAGGAGGAGCCTGAACTGGGGGTCCGCACTCCTAAATCAGGGGTGAGGGTCTGTGAGGATGGGAGAGTGACCCCCGGAGGCCAGAGGTAGAGCCCTCCCCTAAGGATGCATTCACGTCCCCTGACCTATCTCCCCTCATATAAGTGCCCAGGGATGAGGATAGTCGTCCTGGGGCACCAGACTGGGTCTGGAGCTGCTGTGGGTCCCTGCATCGTCCGCCACGGCATAGACGCAGACCCCCCTCCTCCTGAGCGCCGCGTCGGCGAGCCCGCTGCCCGCACCAACACAGGGGAGCCCGCAGAAGATGTAGCTCCTTGGTCCGGACCCTCTGTGGCCCGTGATCCTGTGCCAGCCGTCACCAGATGTGCGCTCCTCCGCGACTCCTGCTGTGTCTCCGTGGCTCGGGCGAAGAATGCGCAATGTGTCCGGCCCAGCCACGGCGACACTCAGCTGCGTTGCAGAGCGCGCAGAGTGCGCTCGTCATCAGCTCCACCAGGGGCGCCGTCCGCAATGGTAAGAAGGCAGCTGTCCCCGACCATCTGCCCCCGTCCAGCGGCGCAGGCGACGCTGCTTGGCCAGCATCTGCCCGATGCACCAGCTGTGTCCTCGGTCCCATGATTGATGCCGCCGCTGCAATGTCCGGGGCTACGCCTGCGCCCGCAGAGGATCCACCGGGATCGTAGGCCTCGTATCCGGGGGCGCCGCTCTCACCCACAGGGACAACGGGCCGAGCAAAAGGACCGCCGGCCTCGGCTGCGGTGATCTCAGTGCCTCTCCCTGGCGACGCCCGGAGCGTGTAGCAGTAAGGTCCGGCTGGTGAGAACGTCGGCTTCTGTGGGTAGAGTAAGCCGTTCCGGCCGGACGCCATCTTGGGAGACCTCGTGTCGATGGTACATCCATAGCATCAGGGCAAATAACGCCTGGAAATACTGGCCAAAAGCCCCACTGAGTCAAGCCTGGGGTGGCCGTGGATCCTTTTTGGCTCTCCGGAGGATTTGCCCATATAAGGCGGTTGTAGGGATAGAGCAGGAAAAATGTGGGGGGCTTTGTCTGCTTCATACACGGCCTTCAAGCCCGGGGGTTTTCCTTTTTTTAAATGCCAAGTAGTGAGTGGAGTTCATGGGAGGATCCCAACCCCAAGCTTTGCCAGGCCGATCCCCGGAGGGGTGCCCCATTCCAAAAGCCGCTTTAGAACTTAATTTTGTAGCCGGAATAATTTCCAAGTTTTAGAAAGGAGAATATCCCCGGGGAGTGTCTTAAGGACTGACAAAAAGGGAGTAGATCGTCCCGAACAAGTTTTTTGATTTGGGTTTGCCAACATCACCCCAGTGAACAGGCAATTTTGATATCGTGCCCAACGCTTTTCAAAATAAAGGGGGGGGGGGGGGGGGGGGCACCCCTGGGGGTGCCTTGTAAAGGGGAAAATCCTGGGATAGAAAGCCCTGAGTTTTATTTGGGTGGTGGGTTTGGAGATAGAAGAGAGGAAAGTTTTAAATTTGCCCTGCGAACCCATGCGGTCAAGTCCCTGCCACAGCCACTCCCACCGGACTTGCAAATGCTTTTTCGGTAAAACGCGATCATGACTGGGTGTCCAGGGGGGGGAGGTCCCGTCCCCCCCTCTCGCCCCCGCCAACACCTTGGTTGTTACCTACCGCGGCTCGACCTTTGAAAACCCCCCTTCTGAGCGGGGGCAATAAGGGAGGGTAGGAGCGGGGCTGTCTGTCAGCCATTATTTTAGAAAGAATTTTTTGGTCGTGTAATTTAAAAAAAATTGGTCGATAAGGACGGCAACAGGGGGTCTTTCCCCCTTTTTGGGATTACTTTTATAAACGCTTTTTTAGTTTCTGGTCGGTCTCTTTCCCTCCCAGATTGATTAAAGTTCAGTCAATAGGGGTTGGGGTTTTCGATTAGTTTTTGTATAGTTCTTGAAACCCCATCCGGGCCGGGGTTTTTCCCTGCGGCCAGCTGGCGTATGGCTAAGCTGGACCTTTTGGGGGAGTGATTACTGCGTTAAGGAATTCTAGCTGGTTGGGGAGAGTTTAGGGATGGAGAGGAGGTTAAAAGCCCCCCGCCGCTTTTTTACATCATTTTGAGCGGAGCTGAGTCTCAAAATTTAAAAGACTTCAAGAACGTTTGAGGAATCATTTTATCTGGGGGGGTCAGATGAACCTGTCCTTGAGGGGGTGGGGAGGGGGGAAATGGTGAGGGGCAATGGGGCCCCTTTAAGGGGAGTCGGCCGTATCTCCCCCCTTTTTTCCATGACGGAACAATTTGGTTTTCAGATGAAGGTGAATTTCTTCCTTGCCCCCCCAGCCCCCCCAAACATTTTCTTTTTTTCTTGGGAAATTCATAAAAAATTTTTTTTAAAAAGGCCCCTCCGTCGTTGCCTCTTTTAATCTTGTTAATTTACGCAAGGGCGGAGGAGGAAAAAAAATTTTTCGGCCCGGAGGACCGCTTTTGGCCGTCCCCCAAAGAGGAGGCATCCCCGACTGCTCGTTTTGGGACCAAATTTCAGCCCCCCCACCCTTCAGTGCTTGAGAATGCCCTGTCTTTGCTAGTAAGAGGGAATTTCCATAAAAAAAACTTTTCCTTTGGGGTAGACATCCGCGATCTAAATACCAGGGGCGAGTGGCCCCGAGATGAGCAATCTAAAATCTCGGAGGCTCCCAGGCGTCTGTGAAGGTCGGGGAGAAAACAGTAACTAGTCGCCCCCCGACTTCTGTGAGTGGAAGTAGAATAAAAATTCTTTGCTGTCGGGGTGAAGGTCCCCCCCAAATATCTCGGGTTCCCGTAGTGTCCCTGAACACCCAGGGCCCGGTTTTAGTCCCCGGGGGGCGGTGGGAGGGGGGGGAAGGTTTTGGGGTTTCTTTTTCCCATCCGTACTAAACAGTGACGAGATTCATGTCCCCTCCTACACCATGAACCAACGGGGTATCCCGAATCTGTAGCTAACTTTGCAAAAGAAAAGGGGCGCTTTTTGCGTTGGGGGAAGGTGTTTAGCAAGTTAGTTTGGGAACCTTGTGAGCATGGCAGGTGCGACCATCTCCCTTTTTGGTCTGCCCATGGGATATCAGGGAGAAGGAAAAAATTTTTTATGCAATAGGGTGGGGGACACCCCCTTCCCCCCCCCTGCCGGCGGCCCCAAAAAAGTGGCCTACCCCCTTTTTGCGATCGATGGAAAACCCCGAAATTTTAGGGGGGTCTCCTGCAGGGGAATATGTCCGGACATATTTTTTTTAGATGAAGGATGACCCTATTTCTTTTATTAGGGAGCGGACCCTTTAAAAGTTCCCCGTGATGACCCTCTGGTGGACCTAGGGGTTTTAAAGTTTTTCGGGGGAGACCTCACGCGGGATTAACCCAAAGTCCCTATTCCACGGTATTCGGGCGGGGGTGAAGCTGATGGTAGACCCCAAAGTTGTGGGGCAAATTAAAATGCACAAACAAAAACAAACAAAAATAAAGTAAATCAAAGAAAAAATAGCAATACAAGAGAGTCGGATTCTATTTTCCAAACTTCCTTTTGTCAAGGGGACTTCACTTTTTTTGGCACCGGCAGGCACTAAAAGGGGGCGCGGGGCTTACACAGTTCCCCACCCCTGCCCGAAAAGGGAAGGCTGGATCCCTATGCAAAAGGTGAGTATCAAAAAACCTAAGCCTAGCGGAGGGAAACCATGCGCCGGGGGGCGAGAGGTACACCCCCCCAGCAATCAAGAGGAGGAGTCTTTCAGGGGTTTTAAAAGTGCGGGGGACAATTTTAAACAACGCCCGTCCATTAACATGGGAAAGGTTTTGGGGCCAAACCAAAATCAGTCCTTTGCCCAAAAAGGGGGGTTTCCCCCACAAGGGGATGGATCTATCACGATCACCAAAAATGCGTAGACCGGGGGGTCCGTCAGTGCTCCTCGATTCTGGGTGGGGAAGCTGACGGGGGGCGCGGGGAAATCGGCGGGGGTCCGGGGATTGTCTTTTCACGATGGGGAGATTCCCTGCGCGAAGGGAAAAGGGGGTTTGGCTCCTCTGTGAAAAGGGGATCTTGAACGAATCCGTGAGGGGTGTAGGGGCTTTTGCGTCTTTGGGTGAAGTGTGAATTTTGGTGCAGTGTTTAGGGGCAGGGACCTTTTAGGTTCTGGATACATAAACGGGAAGCGTATCTTTCTTTTTGAACAGCAAGGGCGATGTTCGAAGGCGCGGGACGTCGGGAGACCCCATTTAGAAAACTTCAAAAGCATACTCTTTGTCCGCAATGTTGGTGGGGTTTTCAACTTGCATAATCCGAGGATTCAAGCTTTGTCATTTAAAATCAAAACTTGAAATGTGTGCGAGGTCGCTTCTTGTGGGTCCCTCTAGGGGTTGGGCAGTTGAGGGCTCTGGACCGATCCTTTTTGCCCGTGACTCGGAAAGTGGGGGATGCCCCCTCCCGGGTGGGGGAGTGGTTTGGCATATCCCGGGGTCGACGTTAAAAACCCCCCGAGGACCCACATGCCAGGTTACCCGCGGGGGGCGGTTTCTAGGTTTCTAGCGGGCCCTACAGGGCTGCGGGGCTTGCGCCCGGATGAGGTTTGGACGCACGAATTTTTCGGCCTCCTGTTCTGGGTCCTTGCCCAACTCCCCGAACCCGGCCGTAGACTTGTGCACCTTGCTTAAGAGTGCTTGCATTGCATTCTTATGGTGGGGCTGTAAATTAGGGGCCAGTCTGGCCACTTCCAGGGGCCCGAAGCTGTAGTCCATGGGGCACCATGGGGGGCTCCTTTGGGGGGGTGCTGTGTGGAAGGCCAGGGGGGGGAGGGACGCCACGGGGGCCGCCGTCAGTGCACTCCCCTGTGTCGGGCGCGGCGCACCCCATCTTAGGTGTCCCCCGTGGTGGCGGGCCGGTAAAGGAGAGTCCCCTTTTGGTGCTGGTGCTGCGGGGCGTACCTGCCATCCCGTGATGCCCGGTCTGTTCGGGGGTCCCGCTGTCTGCGGGAGCCGGCTGCGCGCGGGGGCTTTTGGCTGGATGCGGAGGGCGGCGGGAGTCTACAGCCTCGACCGCACGCCAGAACCCGGAAAAATCCCGGGCTCAGTTATCTCAGAGACGTTCCTTTAAAGTTCTATTTTGATTTTGTGGGGTATTGGATCTGAAGCCCCGGGGCGTCCAGTGCAGCTGCATATACATTTTTTTGATCTGCTCACACACATTGAAAATTCCCGGGTGATCTAGCCTTTTTGATATTTCTTTTTAAAAAAACAACGTTTTTTCAATACAAAACCATTCTTTTTTGGGTGCTCAAATTTTTTTGCGCAATTTACATAGGATTAATTAAACGTTGTTCTGTCTGTGGTACTAAAAAAAACTTCTTTTTTACCCCCCAAAAAAAACTTTTTCCCGTAGCAATTTACAAGCGAAAGGTTAATTACAATTTTTTCAGTAAAATACACAGAGTTTTTAAACGTCACATACAAGTCAATTTTTCCTGCCCCTTTGTGGAGCACAATTTATATCCAAGGGTTACCCAAGCTTGTACTGGGTTCATTTGGAAGTCAAATACAGGGTATGTATTTATCATATGCAGATATCTTCATTAAACAGTGTCTGTACATTTTAGAACAAACAGTATGTCAGACAGAGAGGTGGCAGGCTCTTCACCTGCGAGTGGCAGAGGCACAAACATTCCAGGCCCAGGTTGCAGCACAGCAAGGGGACGTCGCAGCAGGGGTCACTCAGTGAGGCCACAACTGCCGCTGTCATCTAGCGGCCGTGTGTTGTTCAGCAACCCAATGGTTCTTGATTTGTTGACTAGGTCATCCACTTCCTCCCAGATGACATCTGACAACCTCAGCCAAGAGTCGGTGGGAAAGTCAGACACAACCCTTAGTTGGCATGGTCCAGGAACGGGTCAGCGGCCCTCACCTGTCCTCAACCCGCCTCTGTCCCATCCGGTTCCCTCAGCCAGAGATCTACTATGTGGTCTGGGCTCAGCGCCACTATATAGCGAGTATGAACAATTTGAGGAGGGCAGTCAGCAGCTACTTGGCAGTAAAGAAATGGGGCCAATATCCCCTGCTTCTTGCAGTAGGTGGCAAAGTATAGATGTGGAGAGTGGCATGGGAGGGCATGTTGTGAGGGGTCAGCCTCTGCATGCCAAGACCGGTGATGAGGACAGCAGTGATCATGAACACAAATAGATGATGATGTAGCCGACCACACTTGGGAGCCGGGTGAGGCAAGGGCTTCATCATCGTCAGGAGAAGAAGGCGTCAGCTTGCACGTCAGGCAGCGGCGCAGCGAGCAAGTGGGTTGTGTGGCCGTGAGTCAGCAGGATAGCAGCAGTGTGAGTTCGGGAGCCAAGCGGCCACGGGGGAAAAAAACCCGCTTCGCAGGTCCAAGAAAGTATTGGCACAGGGGCTCAGCGAGGTAGCGGCGGCAGTAGACACTCAGTGCGGAGTGTTGGCGGTAAAATCCGATACTCGGCGGTGTGGCAGTTCTTTGCTAAGACACCGGAGGAGCCGAATATGGGTATATGTAGAATCTGTAGGCAGAAAGTGAAGCGTGGCCAGGGAGCTAACGTTGGCACCACGGCCCTGCCTCAACACATGCAGCGTCACCATCCGGTGGCCTGGGAGAAACGTGGCTCAGATGTGGTGGTCCATCCTGCCGCCGCAACAGCAGCAGCAGTTCCCAGGGAGCTGTTTCTCTTTGACATCATCTCCCCTTCCAGATGCTCCTGCTCCTCGCTACTCATGGCGCCAGCAGTCGTTCAGCGAGGCGATTGCAAAGAGACAACAGTATGCGTCCAACCATCCTAAGGTGCAGAAGCTGACCATGCTCCTGTCCAAGTTGTTGGTGCTGCAGTCCCTCCCTTTCCAAATTGTGGACTCTGCACCGTTCAGAGAACTAATGGCTTGTGCCGAGCCGATATGGAGAGTTCCAAGACGTAATTTCTTTTCCAAAAAGGCAGTACCAGAACTTCATAAATATGTAGAACAGAAGGTGGGCTAGTCCTTGAGCTTATCGGTTTGTTCCAAGGTGCACGGCAGCGCAGGCGACTGGAGCTGTAAATACGGTCAGGGCCAGTACATGTCCTTTACGGCCCACTGGATGAATGTGCTTCTGGCCCAGGCACACCAACAACTTGGACAGGAGACGCCGCTTTCTCCTCCACGTTGTCAAACTGCGGCTCCTGTGCCAATGTCCGCCTCCTCCTCCACCACTACCACCACCATCTCAGCCTCCACAAGTACTGCTTCATCATACCACATGTGTAGGGCACAGCAGTGTCACGCAGTTCTACACCTGTCTTGCCTCGGCGAACGAAGTCACACAGGGGAGGAACTGCTCCGCATCATGCAGCAAGAAATCGATGTGTGGCTTTCTCCGTGCCAACTGCAAATCGGAACCATGGTGACGGACATTGAGAGTAACATGGTGTCCGCGCTGCACCGAGGAGAGATGGTCCACGCGCCCTGCATGGCGCATGTGTTCAATCTGGTTGTGAAAAGGTTCCTGAAGTCTTCCACCGATCTTCAGAAGATTCTGAAAATGGACAGGAAACTGTGCATGCACTTCATCCATTCCTACAAAGCCAGGAACACCCTCCTCGAGTTGCAGCGGCAGAACGTCTTCCCCCAACACACTCTGATATGCGATGTTTCCACCCGTTGGAATTCCAGCCTGCACATGTTGGACCGACTGTATGAACAGAGAGGCCATTAACGATTTTTTGATGATCCAGGCGGACAGGAGTACTTCCCTGTGTAACTTTGATGTCAGCCAGTGGCAGCTCATGCGTGACACCTGCTGTTTGTTGAGGCCATTCTGGAAGGCAACATTATTTGTCAGTCACCAGGACTACGGGATGAATAACGTCATTCCACTGCTTCATGTCCTGGAACAGATGCTGAAAAATCTGTCTGGGCAGGGGACTGGAGACGTGGCGACTACATCTCGCGACCACATGAGTCCGGTGGGGACTGAAATGGGAGAGGGAGGAGGAAATTGGAGCAGAAGCATTGTCTGGTGAAATGAATGGATTTTCTACCCAGGTGACAAAGAGGAGGAGCAGGAGCAGCTGGAGGAGGTAGATGGAGATGAGGAAGACGAGGCAGATGACCCGCAAGCACCGTGGCAGTATACAGTGGAGATGGGAGGCAGGGAGCCCCTCAGAGTCACTTGTGCAGATGGACCGCAGCATGCTGATTTGCCTTGCTAGTGACAGCCGAATAGTCAGCATCCGGCAGAGGGATGGCTTCTGGCTCTCCACCCTATTTGACCCTCGCTACCGGTCCAAAATGGGAGCCTTTTTCCCAGCTATTGAGAGGGAGGACAAACTCAAATACTATAGGGAAATCCTCTGTAGTCAGTAGGCCGCTGCCTATGTGCGGCATCGTCCCTCCTCTGACAGGTCTAACCGGGGGGCTCGTCAGCGCTCCCGCCCTACCGCCGCGGCGGCTGGGGGCAGGCGGGGGGTAGGAGCAGTACCAGCTCCATCAGCAGCAACCTAAGTCTGGAGTCACTGATGAGCAGCTTCCTTCACCCGCCTAGTGCTGCTGGCGACTGCCCTCCTCAGCAGGACCTGGAGCAGACCCTGAACCAACAGGTGGTGGCCTACTTGGATAGCACTCTGCCACCCCAGTTAGAAGATCCACTGGAATACTGGGCAGCAAAACTGGATGTGTGGCCGCAACTTGCCGAGTTTGCAGTGGAGAAGCTGTCCTGCCCGGCCAGTAGTGTGGCATCTGAGCAGGTGTTCAGTGTGGCGGGGGCCATCGTTAGCCCAAGGAGAACCTGCTTGTCCACGGGAAATGTGGAACGACTGACCTTTGTCAAGATGAATCAGGCGTGGATCGGCCAGGATTTCCACACGCCAATCCCTGAGCCCTGACGCCTCCCCCAAACTGCGAGAAAGGAGTCTGCGGACAAACTACCTGCCTCACCCACTATACTGATGCGGCCCCCCACCTGAAGCCACACATCTGCTGACAGTTTCTCCATCTGCCACCAACTATCTTTACCAGGGACTGGTATTGCCACCCACCTCCACACTCTGTCATTGTGCGACTTTATGACCTCATGCTGCTGCCGTGACCTCCACACTGTGTCATTATGCCACTCTGTGGCTTACTCCTGTTTTTGCCACCTCCAGAATGTCATTGTGCCACTCTCTGACCTCATGCTGCTGCTGTGGCTGCTGCCGTGACCTCCACACTCTGTCACTGATGTTGCCACCTGAGCTCTCAGCTTGTTTTTTTCCAGCTTTCGCTGCCATGACTTTATCAGGCTAAATTCCCGCTTCAGTTTTTTGGTCAGTTTTGCCCTCTTAAGTGCCCAGGGAATTTTATAGTGAAGTGATTCTAAGAGTGGCGGCAGTCATGTGCGTGTCATACTAAAACACAACATTGTATGAAGACCAAACCAAGCTCCCTCTGCATATTTAAGCATGGCACAACGTTCTACAGCACCCTACAGGCGCTGTGCAGCCTGGAAATAGCTGTTTTTTAACGTGATTCGTCCTAAAGTAATTCGGACCGAAGTTATTTTTGTCGGGAAATTCGGCGAAGTGAGCGAACCGAATTTTTGAGAAATTTGCCCATCTCTAACTATATCCACAGCCGTCCCTGACATGGAGGATACATGGGGCCCAGGACACTATATCCACAGCAGCCCCTGACATGGAGGATACACGGGGCCAAGGACACTATATCCACAGCTGCCTCTGACATGGAGGATACACGGGGCCCAGGACACTATATCCACAGCCGCCCCTAACATGGAGGATACACGGGCGGGACGCTATATCCACAGCCACCCCTGACATGGAGGATACACGGGGCCCGGGACACTATATCCACAGCCACCCCTGACATGGAGGATACACGGGGGCCTGAGACACTATATCCACAGCCGCCCCTGACATGGAGGATACACGGGGCCCGGGACACTATATCCACAGCCGCCCCTGACATGGAGGATACATGGGGCCCAGGACACTATATCCACAGCCATCCCTGACATGGAGGATACACAGGACCTGAGACGCTATATCCACAGCCGCCCCTGATATGGAGGATACATGGTGCCTGAGACACTATATCCACAGCCGTCCCTGACATGGAGGATACATGGGGCCCAGGACACTATATCCACAGCCACGCCACTGTCCAGACTTCTACTCACCTCTTCATAAAAAGAAATCAGGTTGGTCTGACAACTTCTGTTCTTAGTGTCACCGCACTGCAATCATAATTTTGTATAAGTCCACACATTCCTGTTTATAGTCCCTTATGAGCCCCTCACACAGTTTTCCCACAACAGATGTTAAACTTACTGGTCTATAATTACCTGGGCAAGACTAGGAGCCTTTTTTGAAGATGGGAACCACATTCACCTTTCACCAGCCTGTGGGCACTATACCAGTCACCAGAGAATCTCTAAATATCATATATAGGGGCACAGAGATAACTTAGCTGAGCGCTTTAAGAACTCTTGGGTGTAAGCCTGAATAACTTATCAAAGATCCAGGAACGCTGGGTGATGGTCGATGCCTCAGAACAGACACCCAGGAAAGCACAGTGGCACCCATCTCCCACAGTAGACACATAGCTTTTCTGAATGCCTGCTGTGAGGGATGTCATCCAACTTTCCTGGATGTTGGTTAGGTCATTCAGCATCTGGAAAAGCAGAGTGGCATTTATCTCCTACATCAGGCACCCAGCTTTTCTGGATGTAGGGGAATTAAACAGCTTTCCCATATGCTGAATAAACCTAACATCTGGAAAAACTGGGTGATGCCTCATCCACCACAGCAGGCACCCATAAAAGCAGAGTGGCACCCGTCTCCCACAGCAGGCACCTAGCCTTTCTGGGTGCCTGCTGTGGGGGATGTCACCCAGCTTTCCCATATGTTGGATAGGCTATTCATTGTCCAGTAAAGCTGGGTAATGTCCCATCTGTAGGGTTTCTGGGTTTTGTTCTTTTACAGGTTTCCCTTTTGCACTACGACGGATTCGGTGGACTACGTAGGAGAGCATTGCACCTATTTCTTTAATAAAATGGTTAACAAGGGCTTGTGTCAGGGAGAGTTTAAGATCTACAACTTCCCTGGCATCCTTTCCAGCAGCATAATAAGGGGATGTAGCAAGCATTACCTTCGGGAGGGCCCAATAGTACAGCACTCAGAACTGACTTCCAAAGAGGTGACATCTAAGGATCTCTGAGAGCTTCTGCAGTGCAGAATAAAGGTGTTAGGTGATGACCAAGAGACTGTAGAGCAGATCTGGTCTAACGACAAAAGAGCTTTTTCGGCCGTGGTCATAGAAAAAGAGCCCTAGTACTATGAGCTGGAAGGAAGGAGAGTACATCCAGAGCTTCTTCCCTATAGGAACATGCTATTGCCTTTCTGATCCAGCAGAAGGTGGTAGACTTCGAGGCATTTTGTCCTTTCTTTGCACCAGCTTTTCAGACATATCAAGGAGAGAGAGATTCTCATTTGCGGTAGCAACTTCCTCAAAGGGTGAAAGGCAAATACTCTGATATTGGTTTGTGAAGGAACATTGGGCCTGAAGTTTGGGAGGAACCAAAGGATCATCCTGTTTTGGCAGAATATAACGTAGGGTTTGCTTGTGCATCCTTGTGCTGTGCCCTTGGCTCTCTCCAATGCAAGACCACATCCACTTGTGCATCACCTTATTGTATACTTTTTCCTCTAGGGTGCAAGGACCACATTTACTTGGGCGTCACTGCACCTTGCACAGTAGGATGCACAACCACATCCGTTTGTGCATTACTATACTGTGCACTGGGCACTTTAGTACTGTGCATTTGGCACTCTAGAATGCATGAACACATCTGCTTGTGCATCATTGTACTGTGTACTCGGCACCTTATGATGCGGACCCACATCTGGTTGGGTCTCACTGTACTGTGCACTTGCCATTTTAAGACGTATGGCTGCCTCCCCTTGTTCAGGGAAGTCAAAGTTTCGGCAGACTTGTAGAGGTCTTATGATACAATCTTGGTGCAGGAGAGACCTTAAAGATTCTAATAGGGTCCGGACAGCTTCTATGCTCTGAACGTGAGGCTCATAAGGTTGGGTCACTTGCTGCTGCCCTGTGACTACAGGTCGTGCCTTTTTGGAGGGACCCAATACCTTTTTTGCCTCATTGTCATTAATCTTGAGATCTAAGATCTCCTGAGTGGAAACTGTGATCAGACTTGCTTGATCTAAGGTTGCTTTGGTCAACTCTTTCTGCATCATGGCGAGAGGTGGAAAAAATGTAGACTAGAGGGAAATCCTATTTAGGGACATGGCGTCCACTGCTAATGGTTTGTCTTCCTTGTACAGGGAACAGAAGACAGGAAGCTTTGCAATCTGTGTTGTTGCCATCAGGTCTATCACTGGGGTTCCTCACTTCTGGGTTATCTGAGTGAAGACGTCCTGGTGGAGAGACCATTTGCCTAGGGGTATAGCTCTGCTCAATTTGTCTGCCAAGATATTCAACTTTCCCAGTATATAGGGAGGAAATGAAGATGAACCTCCGCTATGGAGATGATTTGATTTCCTCCTTGTTTGTGTATATATATATATATATATATATATATATATATATATATATATATATATATATATATATATATATATATACTCACTCACCGGCCACTTTATTAGGTACACCATGCTAGTAACGGTTGGACCCCCTTTTGCCTTCAAAACCGCCTCAATTCTTCGTGGCATAGATTCAACAAGGTGTTGCAAACGATGCTCAATTGGTACCAGGGGGCCCAAAGAGTGCCAAGAAAATTTCCCACACCATGACACCACCACCACCAGCCTGAACCGTTGATACAAGGCAGGATGGATCCATGCTTTCATGTTGTTGACGCCAATTCTGACCCTACCATCCGAATGTCGCAGCAGAAATCGAGACTCATCAGACCAGGCAACGTTTTTCCAATCTTCTACTGTCCAATTTCGATGAGCTTGGGCAAATTGGAGCCTCATTTTTCCTGTTCTTAGCTGAAAGGAGTGGCCCCCGGGTGTGCTCTTCTGCTGCTGTAGCCATCTGCCTCAAAGTTCGCCGTACTGTGCGTTCAGAGATGCTCATCTTCCTACCATTGTTGTAAACGGTGGCTATTTGAGTCACTGTTGCCTTTCTATCAGCTCGAACCAGTCTGCCCATTCTCCTTTGACCTCGGGCATCAACAAGGCATTTCCGCCCACAGGACTGCCGCTCACTGGATGTTTTTTCTTTTTCGGACCATTCTCTGTAAACCCTAGAGATGGTTGTGCGTGAAAATCCCAGGAGATCAGCAGTTTCTGAAATACTCAGACCACCCTTTGGCACCAACAACCATGCCACGTTCAAAGGCACTCAAATCACCTTTCTTCCCCATACTGATGCTCGGTTTGAACTGCAGGAGATTGTCTTGACCATGTCTACATGCCTAAATGCACTGAGTTGCCGCCATGTGATTGGCTGATTAGAAATTAAGTGTTAGCGAGCAGTTGGACAAGTGTACCTAATAAAGTGGCCGGTAAGTGTGTATATATATATATATATATATATATAATATCCGTTCCTAGGCTAAATTTCACTCGGGGCGAGGTGAAGAAATTTCGCCCCCTCCCCGTAACATATGGCGCCACAGTGCATCACCATAAACCAAAGCCGAAATATACAGAAAGCTTTACCACAATGTGCTATGTGTAAAACTACTAAATAATAGTCATACAGTTACCAAATAACACCACTACACCAACCAGAATCCTAAGACCACATATCACCAACACAGAGTGACCGAATAATAAAACAACACCATGACCACATATCACCAACACATAGTGACCGAATAATAAAACCACACCATGACCACATATCACCAGCACATAGTGACTAAATAATACAAACTGACCATTACTGAGTATAAACCATTATACTACAACCTATATTACCCCCATACAGTGACCATACAGTATTAGATACCAGCTGTACACAGGCTCTGCAGACATATAAATGGTTAAAGTAAAGTTATATCTAGTGACTCACAGGAGACGTCTCTGAAGAGTTGGTCTCTTTCTCTTCTTCTTCTTTTCCATCTGTCCCAGACGCCATGACGTCTTTTCCCAACTCTTCACTGTAAAATTTACAAAACAAATATCTTAAGACTCCTCAATTTATCATCACTTCTCTACCAATTCCTTTCTCTATACAAGCTCCCCATCTATAGCACCTCATATGGTAGCTATGTAGTACCCCCTGTAGCCAGGTAGTAGCCCCCTATAGCCCGGTAGTAGCCCCCTATAGCCAGTTAGTAGCCCCCCTGTAGCCAGTAGATGCCCCTTGTAGCCAGTAGATGCCCCTTGTAGCCAGTGATGCCCCCCTGTAGCCAGTAGATGCCCAGTGTAGCCAGTTGATGCCCCTCGTAGCCAGTAGATGCCCCCCGTAGCCAGTGATGCCCCTCTTATAGCCAGTGATGCCCCCCTGTAGCCAGTAGATGCCCCCTGTAGCCAGTAGATGCCCCTCTTATAGCCAGTGATGCCCCCTGTAGCCAGTGATGCCCCATTGTAGCCAGTGATGCCCCCATTGTAGCCAAAAAATTACTCACCAGACCTCGGTCCGCACGTACAGGTCCGGGAGCTGCTGAGCGGTGTAAGCAGCGTGACGTCATCACGCTGCTTACACTGCACGCAACTCCCAGGGGTCTCCGCGGCGGCAGAGCTGCTTGTGCCGCCGAGGAGACCCAGCGTCGCAGAACGCGCGGTGAAAGCCATGCGCCCCCTGAGACGCTGATACAGGGGAGGAGTCAGGACGGGAACGATCCATCCCGCCTCCTCCCCTGTACCTGCAGCTGCTGGCTCTGCGCATAACAGACTCGCAGTCAGGGGCGCTCCTCCGGGCGGGCAGGGTGGGCGGAGCCTCGGCGCCCCGGGCGGTCGCCCGCCCCTAGGAACGGCTATATATATATATATATATATATATTATTGTAGAGGGTCAGAGGTACGTCATAGACGGTAGGTATTTATCACCAAGGTGGCTGGCCTCGGTGATATGAAAAAACCCATTTAACTTGATGCCAGCAACAGTTATTGCTGCTGAGCAGTTTTTTCATTGTAGTCCCATACACAGTAGGGTTAGCAGAGGTGCAGTGACATCCATCTGCTCCTGGGCTCTATACACAGTAGGGTTAGCAGAGGTGCAGTGAAATCAGTCTGATCCGGTGCCCCATACAAAGTAGGGTTAGCAGAGGTGCGGTGATATCCATCTGTTCCGGGGCCCCATACACAGTAGGGTTAGCAGAGGTACAGTGACATCTGTCTGATCCGGGGCCCCATACACAGTAGGGTTAGCAGAGGTGTGGTGACATCCGTCTGCTCCAGATCCCCATACAAAGTAGGGGTTAGCATAGGTGTAATTACATTCATATTCTCTGGAACCCCATACACAGTAGGATTAGCAGGTGACCGGTGACATCCGTCTGCTCCAGGGCCCCATACACTGTAGGGTTAGCAGAGGTGCAGTGACATCCGTCTGCTACAGGGCCCCATACACAGTAGGGTTAGCAGAGGTGCAGTGACATCCGTCTGCTCTGGGGCCCCATACACAGTAGGGTTAGCAGAGGTGCAGTGACATCCGTCTGCTCTGGGGCCCCATACACAGTAGGGTTAGCAGAGGTGCAGTGACATCCGTCTGCTCCAGGGCCCCATACACTGTAGGGTTAGCAGAGATGTGGTGACATCCGTCTGCTTCGTGGCCCCATAAACAGTAGGGTTAGCAGATGACCGGTGACATCCGTCTGCACCAGGCCCCATACACAGTAGGGTTAGCAGAGGTGCAGTGACATCCTTCTCCTCCAGGCCCCATACACAGTAGGGTTAGTAGAGGTGTAGTGACATCCGTCTGCTCCGGGGCCCCATACACCATAGGGTTAGCAGAGGTGCAGGTACTCTGGCCACTCCCAATTCACTTTCACTACAGCAGCCGCCAACAGATCACAAAATGTGAAAGCCAATAACCAACCCTTTCTGCAACCCTCATAAATTGCCCCTCATACTCATAACAGCAGTGACATTGAGGGAGGTGGGGTGAAAGCTTTCTGGTCTCACTATGTTCCTCTGATCTGTGGTATTAGAACACATGGTGGTACATTACACGTTCCTCTTGTTAACTTCCACATCCAAATATTGGACGGTTCAACATCTCATCAATCTGTGTCTACCACTCAGATATTGCACAGATTGGTCTAGTTCTTCCTCTCCAGAGCTCCCCATGAAAGAAACACGTGGTCCCCACATCTGAGCCGTTTAATAATCTGCCCAGAAAGTAGACAACTGGACACCGACTGTGCTCCAAATGCAGAATATATTTAAGTTCGAGCTGCCGGAGACCCCATCAAAGTAATATTCAGTCCCAAACCTGAACTAGTTCTCTTTCCGTATCAAATCCAATAAGTTCAAATAAGAAATGAGGTGAGGGGGTTAGCAGGCTCTTTCAAACTCACTCCACTGTGCCCTCCACGTAGTGTTCTCTCTCTCTCTCTTTCTTTCTCTCTCATTGATGCAATGTAAAGTAGTCAGTGTACAGCTTGTATCACAATTTAAATTTGGTGTCCTCAGAATAACTCTCAGCCATCAATGTCTAACTCACTGGCAACAAACCTCAGCAGGCCCCATAAGTGATAATGGACAAATTGTGCCCAATTTGCCATTTACAAGCCACAAACTCATGTGACACGTTAGTGTTAAAAAGTCCCAGGTGTGTTTGGGATGCTGGTTTGTTAAATTTTGTGTTATAGCTTTTTTTTTTTTTTTGTAACACATTTTAATGAAAGGAGACATAACAGTAAAAACAGCAAAAGCATGTCACAGTGTTACAAAACATTCACATAGTCATTGGGTAATAACAACATACTCTGACACATTCTGCTTGACAAAGCAATGACATTTCTCACTCTCTCCATTTTTCTCAATTTTCTCCCCAACCTAATTAAAGTACCCTTCAGATCGTAGTAACAGAGCTAACCAACTTTTCAATAAACCAAACCCTCAAAGTCCCCCCACGTACCCCAACCAGACGTGCACTGCCCCCTCATGAGTTAAGCCCCGATATCCAGGTTCCCCAATGTGCCTTTGAGCTGCTCCATGAGATAATATTCAGAATATTTAAATGGCTCTATCAGGGTTTTAATTTCTTCTGTATTAAGCTGTTTAGATATAAAGGATCTCCATTTCTGCATAAACTTCCCTGCGTCTGTGTCTGGGTTATTGAGTGCCTGAAGTTTCTCTAGGTAAAGGACTTGTCTCAGACAGTCCATGAGCTCTGACTTTGTTGGAGCAAAATCGTCAATCCAGTGTCTGAGAATGCATTTCTTTGCTGCCAGCAGTGTAACATGTACCCCCTTGAGTTTAATAAGAACATTTTCTGTCGATATTGTAGGCGAGTCTTTGGTAACATAATGAAATAGCAAACCTTGAGGATTGAAAGTAATGGAGCAATCCCAGGTCTCTGTGATATAACTGTGTGTTTGACACCAAAATTTATAAATATCCGGGCACTGCCACATGCAGTGGAACAAGTCGGCTTTCTCCAGCCCGCATTTCGGACAAGCCGTCAAATAGCCAGAGCAGTCTGGACCGTAGGGAATATTAAAGACATATATGGCTTTATGCGCCAATCTGAAAGGTATCTCTCTCCACTGTTCGCTAGCTATAGATTTTCGCACTAGTTGTAAACCCTTTAAAATTTTAAATGACATCTCCATGTCTCCAAGTTGTGTCTCCCAGTACCTGAATAATGTATTCTCTATCTTCTCACTGTTCTTGATCTGGAGAATTGAATAAAGCCTGGACAACATGCTTTTACTATCTACTGAGTTAGTTAGAGCAGAGAACTCCATTGTCTCACCCAGGGACTGGGTTTTTCAGAAACTTTCTATTTGTTTATACTGGAAAACCTGATTTGTTCCCAGTGAAAATTTATCCCTGATTTCTGTCCATTTGAGCAATGATTCCGTGGATTGTGACATCAAATCCCCTAATATCTTAATTCCTCTTTGTTTCCATATTTTAAAGAGTTTATTTTCCCTTCCCGGACTAAATGAGGGCAGTTCCCAAATTGGAGCAAATTGTGAGATAAACATAGGACGATGAAACATGCGCCTCACATGTCGCCATGTGGCCAGCGTGTCTCTTAGAATGACACTACTCCTAACTCCCCCACTGTGATGTCTCAATGGCCAATGTAGCAGCGCCTTCAGGCTACAGCACGCGGATAACTGTGATTCTAGATCCGTATTGGAGAAGATTTCCGTGTCACTGACCCAATCTCTAACGTGTCTCCACATGGCAGCTAAATTATAGAGCCTGATGTTAGGTAATTGCGCCCCTCCCTGTAATCTTCCCATTGCCAATTTATCATAGCTAATACGTGACCTCTTGCCTTTCCATATAAACCGTGAGAAAGCCCTTTGCAGCTGAGTAATGTCCGTATGTCTGAGTAACAAGGGTATATTTTGCAGCGGATAAAGCAATCTAGCAAAACTGATCATCTTGATCAATTGTATCCTACCCACTATGGACAACGGCAGGTCTCTCCACCGCTCTAGTTCTGAATAGATTTTTGTAAACAATGGTGGATAATTTAGGTGATACATCACACACCCTCTAGATCCTATCTTTATTCCCAAGTATTTCAAGTGAGAGCGAACCACCTCCACCTCTACTGCGTGCTGAGGAATGTAATTATGCAGCCCCAACGGTAATAACTGACACTTATCTTTGTTAATTTTAAAGTCCGAGAATTCCCCAAAACTGGTCAGAATTCCCAGCACATCTCGAAGTTGGCCAAGTGGGTCATTTAAAAATAGGAGAATGTCATCAGCAAAATAGACAATCTTAACTTCTCTGGAACCCACCAAAATTCCTGAGAAGGATCCCGACCCAGATAAATGTAGTGCGAGTGGCTCGAGGGCGATGTCGAAGAGTAGAGGGGACAATGGACATCCCTGTCTCTTTCCTTTTTGTAAATGAATGGGAGAGGAAATAAAACCGGGAGTGTGTACCTTCGCTTGAGGTGTATTATACATTGCAGTAATGTAGTCCCTAAAATTTCCTGTAAAGCCCATGCCATCCAATACCAAGTTCAGCCATCGTCAATTTACATTGTCGAAGGCTTTCTCCGCGTCTATACTCAGTAAAGCCGCAGAAGATCCACGCTGGTGATCTCTATCAATATAGTCTTGAACTGCTAGGACTGTCCTAATATTTTTTACTCCCGATCTACCCTTAATGAATCCCATCTGATGTGGGCCTATTAATTTGGGCAGGATACTCGCAAGTCTATTTGCTATCATCTTCGAAATAATTTTAACGTCTTGATTTATTAATAAGATAGGACAGTGCGATTTTGCCATCTGAGGATCTCTACCTTTTTTATGGAGGACTTTGATGTATGCTATGTCTCCTGAAGGGAGCATCCACTTTCCTTTAATTATCTCGTCATAAACCTGCACAAGTGTTGGGGTGACCTCTTTATGCAATGCTTTATAAAAATCACCTGACAGACCATCAGGGCCTGGTGCTTTAGCCGGAGGAATGTTCTTGATGACTGCCTCTATTTCCTCTACACTAATTTTCCCGTTCAGCCTGTCCCTATCTTCGTTGGATAGTCTTTTTAACCCTATGTCAGCCAGGAAAGTTTCCCCCTTAGACATGTCACATGGAGCCTGTGAATATAACTTCTTTATAATAGGTTTCTAGGATTTCGTTTATTTTTTTGGGTTCTCTCGACATCACCCCCGAGCCATCCACCAACCCTATGATGTTCGTCTGCCCCCCTCTGCTCCTCACCAAGTTTACCAGAAGTTTTCCTGACTTGTTACCTAACTTAAAAAGGGAAGATCTTAATTTGTCACTATAAAAAAGATCTATGCTTTTCTGTTGGAAATCAAAGGCTTCCTTGGCTTGTACCCACTCCCTCTTGCATGGCTGTCGCCCCAAAAGGAAGCCTCTTCTAAAGATGGTGCACAAGAACGACGGTAAAAGTTTGCTGAAGACAAGCAGACTAAGGACATGGGTTACTGGAACCATGTCCTATGCTCTGGTGAGACCATGAGAAACTTACTTGGTTCAGATGGTATCAGGCGTGTGTGGCGGCAACCAGGTGAGGAGCACAAAGACAAGTGTGTCTGCCTACAGTCAAGCATGGTGGTAGGAGTGTTATGGTTTAGGGCTGCATGAGTGCAGCTGGTTGTGGGGAGCTACAGTTCATTGAGGGAACCATGAATGCAAACATGTACTGTGACATTCTGAAGCAGAGCATGATTCCTTCTCTTCTTGTCCGTAAGGCTGTATCCAACATGATAATGACCCCAAACACCTCCAAGACCACCACTGCCTTGTTAAAGAAAATGAGGGTAAAGGTGCTGGACTGGCCAAGCGTCTCCAGACCTAAACCCTATGAAGCATCAGTGGAGCCTCCTCAAACGGAAGGTGGAGAAGCCCAAGGTCTCTAACATCCACCAGCTACATGATGTCATCATGGAGGAGGGAAGAGGATTCCAGGGGCTGCAACCTGTGAAGCTCTAGTGACCTCTATGTCCAAGAGACATAAGGCAGTGCTGGAAAATAATGGGGTCACACAAAATACTGACACTGGGGGCAAAATTTGACCCTTTTCACTTTATTTTGTTAAACCACTGGAAGGATCTATGTGATGACTTTTCATGTACTACTTTCGTCCCCAGCTGTTAACATTCATGTTGTTTTGAGGGCACCACATTTCCCCTGTGATACAAACTGCGCACTGACTACTTTACATTGTATCACAGTGTCAGATCTTCAGTGTTGTCCCAGGAAAACATATAACACAATATTTACAAATATGTGAAGGGCGTACTTTTTTGTTTTTTGTTCGTTGTGGGTGTGTGTATATAAATATATATGTATGTATATATATATATATAGATAGATAGATAGATAGATATTGCAGTCATTGTACTGGGAGAAGAACTCAACCCTTCAATGGATTCATTATCTGCTAGAGTCTCTGTCCAGGGACGAGGTGTCCACTATTGTGTAGGTATATATATGTACAGAGTAGAGGTATATATAGAGTGTGATCTTGCTCTTAATCCTCCTTATCTTCTTCAGGTTCCTCAGGTCCAGGACTCTCACAGCTAAAGACAATGGCCCTTTTCATCAATGACCCCCCAAGGAGGAAAAGGGATGGAGACCTCAGGGCCCCCAGGATATTAGACCTCACACTGGAGATCATCTACTTGGTAACTGGAGAGGTGAGAGTCTCGCATGACCTCTCTCTTATCTCTCTCAGTAACAGGTGAATGATGGGAAAGGTGAGGGGTTCTTAGAATCTATGTAGTGATCAGTGTCTCTCCATACACAGAATTACACAGTAGTGAAGAAGTCGTCTGGTGAGTGTGTGGCCCCCCGTGTGTCAGTAGGACGGAGCAGCACCCAGAGCCCCGAGCCTCCACCTCATTCGCTTATACAGAAGATCCCAGACCTGACCACAAGGATCACTGAGCTGCTGACTGGAGAGGTGAGGGGAATTCTGGGAATTATACATAACACAGGGGATAATGGGTCTGGATCATGAGAAGTGCGGGGAATGCTGGGACAATATACATAACACAGGGGATGATGGGTCTGGATAATGAGGTGCGGGGAATGCTGGGATATTATACATAACACATGGGATAATGGGTCTGGATAATGAGAGGTGAGGGGAATCCTGGGACATTATACATAACCCAGGGGATGATGGGGCTGGATGATGATGATCCTTGTGTTGTCAGGTTCCTATAAGGTGTCAGGATGTCGCTGTTTATGTCTCCATGGAGGAGTGGGAGTACATAGAAGGACACAGGGATCTGTACCAGGAGGTCATGATGGAGGATCCCCGGCCGATAACATCACAAGGTGAGAGGAGATAAGACACAGCAGGAAGTAACTTCACCATCCCAATCTCCTTCTATCTCCCTATCTCTGTCACGTCTTCTCATAGAATTGAAGTTCATGAGACGTATATGATATATAGACAGATATACCGCCACTCATGTATTCTGTCACTTGTGTTTCCTACAGATGGATCCAGTAGGAGAAATCCAGCAGAGAGATGTTCCCGTCCTCTGTATTCCCAGGACTGTCCAGAGGGAAATGTCCCAGAGAATCATCAGGTAGAGGGAGCTGAGGTCTCCTGTAAATATGACCAGAATGGAACAACCTGCTCTTATTTCACTGGTTTGGTCTCTTTAGGGGGAAAATCTGATTGATATTAAGGTTGAGGATGAAGCAGAAGAGATGGACGTCCCCGGGAATCCACAGGTAGATGAGCCCTATACACAATCTGTATACGGGGTGTGGACCTCCTGCGGTCACAGATGAGCTCATAGATATTTGGGGTCTCTTATGTCGATCTGATGCTGTACTGAATTGTTCCATATGTCACATCAGGGTGAAGATCTGACTGATACTAAAGTGGAGGCTGAAGAAGAGAAGATGAGGAGCGATGAGCCGAGGTTAAGTGATGTGAATGAGGAGATCCCAGAAGATGTGACCACAGGTGAGTAGTAATGAATTCAGGGGCTCCCACATGGGCTTATTTGGAGTCTGAGGAATTAGGGGCCTGGGTAGCACTTCGAAGCCTTGGTCATGCTTCTTCAACCAATGTTGGACATTTCTAACTGTGTGACATGTCTTGTTGGAAGATCTTACTGACCCCAGGGGAGACAATCGGCATGTATGGGTTTCCAGCATATGCATGGCTGGATTTTACCCAAACTGTGTGAGGATGCCTGCTATATGGATGAGTGGCCCAGAGAATGCCCGAAATACATCTCCCTACTATCATGCTGCCACCATCAGCTTGTGATCTTCCAGCAAAGGGTGAGGGTTTTATCTCTGACACGCAATGTCCATCCATCATGAAGCGAAGTGGACCCATTGAAGAAACCAAAACCTTTTGTCCTTCAGAAAGAGACCAATTCCGTTGTGGAAATCAGAGTTTTCTGCTGTGCAGTGAATCGTCGCTCTGGGGCTCCATACACATAGGGTTAGCAGAGGTGCAGTGACATTGTTGCTTGGGCCCCATACCAATGGGGTTTGCAGAGGTGCAGTGACATCTGTCTGCTCTGGGGCCCTTTACACAGTAGGTTAGCAGGGGTGCAGTGACTCTCTCTCTCCGCCCATCACAGTAGGTTAGCAGGGGTCAGTGACATACTTCTCCGGGCCACATACACAGTAGGTTAGCAGAGTGCAGTCCTCATTACTCGCCCATAACAGTAGGGTTACAGGGGTTTGCAGTGACATCCATTTGCACTGGGGCCCCATACACAGTAGACTTAGCAGAGGTGCAGTGATATACGTCTGCTCCGGGACCCCATACGCAGTAGGGTTACCAGAGGTGTAGTGACATCTGTCTGCTGAAGGGTACCAAACAAAGTAGGGTTAGCAGAGGTATAGTGATAGCCATCTGCTATGGGGCCCCATACACAGTAGGGTTAGCATAGGTGCAGTGACATTTGTCTTCTCCAGTGCCCTATACACAGTAGGGTTAGCAGAGGTGCAGTGAATCCGTCTGCTGGGGGGCCCCTTACACTGTGGGTAGCATAGGTGCAGTGACATTGCTTCCAGTGCCCAACACAGTGGGGTTAGTAGGTGCAGTGACATTGTCCGCTCCTGCCCATACACAGTAGGGTTAGCAAGGTGCAGTGACATTGCTGCTCCAGGGCCCATACACAGTAGGGTTAGAGAGTGCAGTAACATTGTCTGCTCCAGGGCCCATACACAGTAGGGTTAGCAGAGGTGCAGTAACATCTGTCTGCTCCAGGGCCCATACACAGTAGGGTTAGCAGAGGTGCAGTAACATCTGTCTGCTCCAGGGCCCATACACAGTAGGGTTAGCAGAGGTTCAGTAACATCCGTCTACTCCGGGGTCCCATACACCGTAGGGTTAGCAGAGGTGCAGTGACATCCATCTGCTCCGTAGCCCCATACACAGTAGGGTTAGCAGAGGTGCAGTGACATCCATCTGCTCCGGGCCGCATACACGGTAGGGTTAGCAGAGGTGCAGGGACTTTGGCCACTCCCAATTCACTTTCACTACAATAGCCACCAACAGATCACCAAATGTGAAAGCCAATAATCAACTTTTTCTGCAACCCTCATAAATCGCCCCTCATACTCATAACAGCAATGACGGGAATTCCTGATTGAGCTACGTGACTTTGGAAGTGGTTATAATAAGTGGTCCTACTCGATCCATCTTTGTCTTTGCCAAAAATAATAATACAAACTGCTTGAGTTTTCCCAGTGTAAGGAAATGTGTAAAATGTTTCTCTTTTGTGGTTTGAATAAAAAAAAACTACTTTTTTTTTATTTTAACAGAAAACTTCTATAAAATCTCTGAAGGAAACTGCATGTCCTCACTAAATGATAAAGTAGAAGAAGATATCACTCAGTCCTCTTCAGGAGAAAACCACACTACCCTGAATGTACATCCAGGACGTCACAGTGCAGACCTGTCCAATAATCCCCCCACTGAAAAAGGAAAAAGGCTTTCATGTGGTCAATGTGGTAAACTGTTTACAAGACGCTCAAGTCTTCTAACTCACAGAAGAATTCACACAGGAGAGAAGCCATATTTATGTTCAGAATGTGGAAAATGCTTTACCCATAAAACAGACCTTGATGAACATGAGAAAAATCACATAGGAGAAAAGCAATATTCATGTTCAATATGTGGGAAACAATTTATAAACAAATTACATCAGGATGCACATGAGAGAATTCACACAGGAAATAAGCCTTTATCATGTTCAGAATGTGGGAAGTCTTTTAACCAGAAATCAAGTCTTGTTACACATGAAAAGAAATCACCAGGAGAAAAACCTTTTTCATGTTCAGATGTGGGAAATCTTTTACAGAGAAAGGAAGTCTGGTTAAACATGTGAAAATTCACACAGGAGTGAAGCGTTTTTCATGTTCTGAATGTGGGAAATCTTTTACAGACAAAGGACATCTGGTTAAACATGAGAGAATTCATACTGGAGAAAAGCCTTTTTCATGTTCTGAATGTGGGAAATGTTTTACACATAAATCAACTCTTGTTACGCACAAGAGAATTCACACAGGAAATAAGCCTTTATCATGTTCAGAATGTGGGAAGTCTTTTAACCAGAAATCAAGTCTTGTTACACATGAGAGAATTCACACAGGAGAAAAGCCTTTTTCATGTTCAGAATGTGGGAAATCTTTTACAGAGAAAGGAAGTCTGGTTAAACATGTGAAAATTCACACAGGAGTGAAGCGTTTTTCATGTTCTGAATGTGGGAAATCTTTTACAGACAAAGGACATCTGGTTAAACATGAGAGAATTCATACTGGAGAAAAGCCTTTTTCATGTTCTGAATGTGGGAAATGCTTTACCAACAAATCACCTCTAATAACACACAAGAGAACTCACACAGGGGAGAAGCCTTATTCATGTTCCGAATGTGGAAAATCTTTTACAGAGAAAGGAAGTCTCGTTAAACATGTGAGAATTCACACAGGAGTGAAGCATTTTTTATGTTCTGAATGTGGGAAATCTTTTATAGACAAAGGACATCTGGTTAAACATGAGATAATTCACACAGGAGAGAAGCCTTTTTCATGTTCTGAATGTGGGAAATGCTTTACAGGCAAATACCATTTAGTAAGACACAAGATAATTCACACAGGAGAGATGCCCTTTTCATGTTCAAAATGTGGGAAATCTTTTACAGTTAAATCAAATCTTGTTACACATCAGAGAATTCACAGAGGAGAGAAACTTTTTTCATGTTCTGAATGTGGGAAATCTTTTACGGATAAAGGAAGTCTGGTTAAACATGAGAGAAAACAATGTGTAATGTTAACTAAGAAAATGTAAAGTTTGTTAAGAGAAGTTGCACAGAATTTGGAGAATGTTTTATTATTAAAGCAACCCTTAGATGTTCCAACACCTGAGATTGTTCTCGGATATTAACTGGCCAGTAACAGTGTGTAAGTTCTATAACAATGTATAGAACACGAGCACTTTAGGTCTGGGGGTTAGTGTAAGTCTAAGGGCCCATTTACATGGCAATGGACAAATACCGGTCGGTTTATCCGACCGATATTTGTCTGGTTTGTGTGCCGTCCCCACGGCCGCTAGGTGGGACGGCTTTTTCTCCGCAGGGTTAGAAACCTTTTTTAAAATTATTTTCAAAAACCTCTCGAAAAAATGTGCGCCCCTGGGGTTTTTCATGCTAAATTCCAATGGGGCTGCCCCACTTTTCCATAAAACCCCCCCGTTTTGATTTTTTCGATGGGTTATCCCAAAACGAACCATCCTTTGGAATGCCCAAGAAAAAAGTTTTTAGGGCCTTTTTAATTTAAAATTTTTGTTCACCATTATTCCCCGTCTTTGTTTAGATGTAGGGTCGAATTGGGGAAAGACCAAAATGTTTACTTATTAAAAACAGATTATCGACTTTAGAAAATAATAAATTTAAAAAGTAAAAAAAAAAGGAAACCACAACAACACCCAAAGGGGCTCATATAGAAAAGGGAGACAAACCTCCACTTTAAATTGAGCAAAGATGTACTGCTTCAAAAATATGCAGGGATTAAGTCGGGGACACCTAATTGGGCTATAGCCCCTTTTATCCCTAATTTTCAAAAAAATTTTTGAAGATTCCCCAAAAATCAGGGGTGAGTAATTAGCGTAAAATTCAAATTTATTAAACTTAAAATACAAAAAAATACCAATTATTACACACTCAGATTAAAGAATGTTGTCAAAATTACTTTAACCCCGTTTTTTTCAGGAAATTTTTGATTTAAAAACAAACCAATTTTTATTGCCCCATTTCAGAAATTTTAAAAATTTTTGTTCAACTAAAAAATTTAAAATAAATAAAAATGGGCCCCTGGTGGTTTTAGTATAGCATAAAGAACAAATGAACCCCTGCCTATATTAGACCTCCATATATTACCAAACCCTTTAACAAATTTTATTTGGGATTTCTTTTACTGGGTGTAGAATGTCCCAATGAACCCAAGCCTCAAAATTCCTTTTCCAATGTGCCAAATAGTCTCTTATGGCCCTTTTTGGGGAAATTTTCGTGGGGACACCTTTATTTCCATGAACTGGTGCTGAGTTGGATTGTTAGGACCCCCGAAGTTTGAGTTTTGACAAAAAACAGGTGATTGGAATTCGATGCTGGAACACATACCAGATTAATAGGTTTTCCCATTTAACAGCCCCGCCTTTTTTTATAAAAAGGGAAAATTTTAAAACATCAAAAATTTTTTGGTAAGCCAAAGAAAAGGGGGAAATATTATATTTAATTAGTAGACGAGGATGAAAACCAGCAAACTTTTAATTCCAATAAAGGAGGGGGGTCATTTGTTTTTCATTGGGAAAATGGCCGTGAAGTTCCTTTGCTGGAATTCAAAAAAATTTTCATTGGAAGAAATTTTTGTTAGCCTTTTCTTCTTGAATTACAATAAAAGGATTTTCCCAAATACTTCCAAAATTTTTGAAGACCCAGGACGGAAACCTTGGATATTTTTTCCCAAAATATATTAGGTTTCTTTCATGGTAATATCCCTTAAATCCCACACCCCCTAGATAACCTTTTTATTTTAACAAATTTTGTTACCAGAACCCCTTAGTTTTCCTTTTGGAGAGGAATTTTATGGAAGTTAGCAGAATCTGGTGCGACCCGGGGAGCCTCAAGGGGAACTCTTAAAACTACAACTGTTCCCAATTTGAATAACTTTTTTTCAGGAACAGCTTTATCAATAAAAAATTTTAGTGGAATTAAAAATTCCCGATAAAACTTTTAGTAATATTTTAGGACCCCCAAAATACAAATTTTATAACATCCATTGGGGAGCTATGGGTTAAAACCCTGGGCGGGTTTTACAAAAAGAAAAACCCTTTAAAAAGTTTACCGACTTGTGTAGAACTAAGTTTTCACTTATGGGAAAGTGCTTTCCTATTGGACTTTTAGAAACCGTAAAAACCAATTCTTTATGATACTAAGAGCCAAAAAAGACCCCCAAGAGCCAAAGTCTCTGGTATAAGGATCTTGAAATGGGTTTCTGCTTCAAAATGGCTCAATAAGTGGTTTCCTGGATTCCAAAAATAAGTTTCACACCAAACTTTCCCCCTTTGTTTTTGTTTTTTTGACAAAAAAACAGTGAAAAAATTTCTGTTATAAGTTCATTGTGGAAACCCGTATACAATCAAACAAAAGGCCCCTTTTCCCAGATTTAAACTTTTCCCTCAAAAACCCCTTGTTTGTTCAGAGGAGCAAATTTTCTAATAATCTTTCAAATTTTGGTTTCTGTATACAAAAGACAACATATTTCTACCCGGTGCCTTGAAAGCTTCTTCAGCTCCCTTTCATCAGATAAGAAGTGTACTCTGCGCAAGCCCGGCCAGTTCAGCTCTGTCACTCTGCCTGGTCGTATCTAGTGAAAGCTTTTAAGTAACTAAGGGCAGGTAAGGCAGCCTGTAGCTCTCTCAGGCTGCAATTTTTTTAATCACATATATTTAGAAAAGTGATAAAATACCCATTTTGGAGGATCCCACGTCAACATTACATCGTGGCAAAACCCCTTTAAGAGAACTGGTCCTGCCAGAATAATGTAAGGCTAGCCAGCCTGGCATAGGACATTAAAATGGCGGAACTCTCCTCTATATGCAAAAAAACGCCCCCTGAAGCCCTAAGCATCCAACACTCCTGCTGGGTTGAAAGGACAAACACAGTTGACCGAGATTCCACTCTCAAGCGCAGAGGCAAATCTGAGGAACGGGTGAGACCCTGTCAAGTCATCATGAAATTGATTGATTTCAATGACAAGACAGAAATTTTGGACACACACAGAAACAGGAACCTATAGTTATTCGAGGGTCTACCACTATGTTTTTAGAAGATTTCTCCACTGTGGTGAAAACAATGCAGAGGCTTCAGCAGAATCTATTCCTGGAACCACAAGACAGAAATTTTGCACACACACAGAAACAGGAACCTGTAGTTATTCAAGGGTCTACCACTATGTTTTTAGAAGATTTCTCCTCGATAGCCATCACTTGAAAACCCACTAACCTGCCTTGGTCACATCTCTATAGTGTTACCCCCGACACATTCTTGTTACTCACACGGGTTATATCGTAGACTTGCTCTAGAATTCTCTGATTCAGATTCTGGGTGATACACCCCACATATTGCTTATTACAAACAGTACATGTGATAAGATAAATCACAAAACAAGTCTGGCAATTGGTGTATGAACGCGTTATACCTCCGGTTGGTAACCGTGGGATTGAAAGTGGAATTTACATTCATATCCCTACAGACTCAGAGACACAATGATGTCTATTGTACTGGGTCTACGTGGAGCAAATCTAACCCCAGTCCTCAAAATACATCTGAGGGATCAATATTCAGAAGAGGTATTTACGTGAAATGTTGGTAACATCATTAAATTGTCTACTGAGCCGCGTGACAAAATGTCTGGGATCTCTATGACTTTTACCCTTCTGATCTGCAATATTCGGCGCCTTCACAAGAGAGCTTGTCCTATAGCCTCTCCTATGTCATCTATCTACAAGGCATTTCTTCTCCTTAGCATATTCAGAACCTTGACTGCAATTCCATCTAGATCATATAAACTCCCCAACCGGGAGATGATCCAGAACAGGTCGAGGGTGACAGCTACCAGCAGGCAAAATAGAATTACCAGGCACTGGTTTCCTATACGTGGCCGTCTGAACCAGCCCATTCTGTATGTCTCCTTTAACCCCTTCCTGACCTGGGACGTATGGATATGTCCTAGTGGAAAGTGACTTCCCCCAAATGGATGCACCCATACTCCTGGACTGTAAGTCTAAAGATGCAGTGATACAGGGGAGATGGCGCTGTCCCTGACAGCAGAGCATCTCCCCTCGTTGATCCCCCCCCCACATCAGGGTTCACTGCGATTGGCTGTTCAAAAAAATAATGGCAAGCGCAGTGATCACTGATGATTGGTTCTGTACAGCACAGTACCAATCATCACTGACTATTATGGGGGGCATTGGTGGTGGTTTTCAGATCCGGCACTAACTGAGGTGCTATCTGTTGGTTACAAGTGCATAGCACGTAAATCAGTTAAACTGGGACAACAATTGTCGCCCAGTACGTTTTTGTCTGAACGTATAAATAAATCCACTTGGCTCAATCAGTGTGGTTTTTTCAAATGCGGGCAAACAAGATGTATATGCTGCAACTATGTAAAAAAATCACAATCATTTCTTTCATGTTCCAGCCAAAAGTCTTTCAATATAGAAGAATTTGTCAACTGCAATACACGATATGTGGTGTATCTAATCACCTGCACCATATGCAATTTGCAATATGTTGGATGCACCACATGCAAATTAAAAGAAAGAATCAGACGGCATATATCAGACAGTTCATACACAGATACGTGCAAAGCGTCTGCGGTATCTCGACATTGTGCAATAAATCATGGTGGGAAAACAGATAGTCTTGTAGTGCAGGGTATTGAAAAAGTGTTATTTCCACCTAGAGGTGGAGATCACAGAAGAAAACTCCTTAATAGAGAATCCTTCTGGATATTCACACTGAAAACTAGGCTACCACATGGAATGAATTCCAAACATGACCTTATCTTGCACTATTAAATAGATATCAGATACAAATGTTGCTTACTATATATATATATATGTTACATACATTTACTTATTTTTAATATGTGCATTATATGAAAATGTAACTGTTTTGTATCTTTAAATCCATTTCTATGCCTCAATGCACAGGTGTTGTGGGCGGAAGCTTGATTGTCTAGCCTACAAACAGAAAGTGCATTGACAAGTGTATTGTGCTACAACTAAGGGCCGAAATTGTTCCAGGCCTGAAACGCGTAAGATTATGCATAGTTTTTATGCTTCTGTGCTAAATATTTTTACCTGATGTTCAACTAAATGCTGCTTTTATTATAAGTTTCGCTGGACAAGAAAATATATTTTTGCATTGGTGGTGGTACCACCACTCCCAACGCTGTGATTGGTTCATCGGCCCCGATCGCCCAATCGCAGCGCTTGTACGACCTCTAAAGTAACGAACACCGCTCTGCGGCAACATTCTTGTTCGGAATAGTGATCAGAGCGGTGCCAATCGTTGCCTGTGCCTTACATTGGTGGCGCAGTGGTTCTATGCCCCTCCGTCGGTTCAGGTCTTCGGCTGAGCTCCACTGTGCTGCCTCCGGCTGACTGAGATCGTTGGCTTCTAGGCTAGCTGTTCTTTGTGACTTCATTAGAGACACCAGCAGCTGAGCTGAGCCTGCTGCCCATCTGCTGAAGAGTCATTTTATCACTAATCAGATTTTGTTTTACCCACGTTTGCACCAATAGTTGCCCCCCCAGCGACTATGAGGCGTCACTACTCAGCGTCTGTTCAGTTTTTTTCCCTGTGGCTCCTGATTAGTCACGTCTATCACCGATCAGCATTCACGATCAGTTGTTGGCACAGATTCAACATCTGGCTGCCTCTGAGCACTGGGCAGTGACGCACATCACTGACCCGCACCTGTGCTCCATTGTTGGCGCTTTTTTTTTGCAGTACAAAAATTTTTTTTTAGTAATAGGTAAGTGGACGTCTAGGTTGGGTAGTAGCGGAGAGGTAGTGACAATCCGTATTACTTTAACAAAAAAAACTTGTTCCTTTCTAGTTTAGCAATTATGAAAACAATGTAAGCCCCAGTTAGTTTTTCCAAGCTTTTTTTTACCATTAGTATGATCAGGGAGTATCTTTTTACTGACGACGTTCAGCCTGTTATTTCTCGCTGACGCTTGTCTTCAGTATATTTTCGTAAATAACCACTTTTTCTTATACTCAGATTATTTATAGAATTTCTATAGCATTATGGTGAATTTTTCTAACGGACACTTCTATACATTTTAGTTACTAATGTTCATTTGCTGATTTTTTTTTTCTCTACATTTAACTTACTACTTTGCGGATAATTCCTCTTTTCAATTATATATTTATGTTTTTGAAAATTGTGTATGTGATATTTTTATAATGCATATGGATATGTTTGTGTTTATATTGGTGTTTGATATTTATTAAAAAAAGTATGTGTGTGTTGTCTATAATTTATTGTGGTGTTGAAAATATTATTTAAAGAAGAGTTATTATAAAAAAAAATTTTGTTATTGGTGAATTTATTAGATGTGTTGATGATTAAGATGAGGAGGAGGTTGATTAATGGACATAATTTAGTGTTTATGAATGGGTTGTTGATATTGGTGTTTATTTGTGTGAAGTGTAAGTTTATTAGGAATAAGAAGGATGTTGTGGTAATTAAAGGTGTGGGAAATATGGGTTAAAATTTGGAATAATGAAATATTTTTTAATGAATATTTTTAAAGGAATGGTTTTATAAAAAAGGATTAAGTTTAGAAATTATATGGAATATATGGATTTAGTTTGGTTTTTAATTTTTTTTATATTTTTTTTGTGGAATTAAAAACGAGGCCTAATTGGACATAATGTGGTGACTTGTATGTCATAGGGGAAATGTTAATTGTCACATGACATGGAAATGATGTATGGTTGGGCGATTTTGATAATATGGGTTATTGAGGATGGGGGAATCCCGTAGACGCTAGCAGAGATGAGTGACATTCTTCTGCAAATGAGCATAGTGAAGAAGCCCGAGCCCGGCAGTATTGGAGTACTGCTATATTTTCTACAGTGCAACAATTTACACAGCCATGGCCATGTCCCCGTCCGCGCTGAAACAAACACTAACAATGGATTTTTGCGCATTAGGCGGAAAATGCATTGTGCCCGCCCCATGATGACCACCACCAATGATCACCACCACCTTCGTATAAAGTCTTCACGTCCTGTTATACACCCATAGATTCAGTGGCCACATTTTTACAGTCGCCTATACCCCTGGAGAAACTATCTCTAGTGTGGACGAGCTGCCCCTCACTTACATTTTGAAGGGCAGGCTTAAATTCCGCCAGTACCTGCCCAGGAATAAAGGCGTTGTCTGTAAAAAAAATACTAGCGTGTGCTGAGAGGACCCTCAGGTACACCCACACAGGCTTCATGCATCTACAAGTTGGAAGGACAGCGCCCAAATTGTGCCCCCAGAATGTACCCTTCCCTAAACAAATAAGTGGACGAAATAGTGAGTGGAATTGGCGTGGCACCCAACTGCTGGATAAAGGTGACCACTGACATGATGTACTTTTACACCACGACATTCCACTATTTAAGGTCACTCGACTGCCCGAACGTAACAGCACCTGTGGCACAGTGTGCAAGAACCAGAGAGGGAACTCTCTAACCGCTTGTCTGTGCAATTCGCTCCCAATGGAAAAGCATGGTCCTCATCCAGTGGTGATCTGCCATGCTGCGTCAATACAAGACAAGAGGGACGCCTTGTATGACCACATGTCACTGCCCCAGCACTACCCTGTCTCATGTACACGGAGTACAATTACAGTAGCCATACAAACCCAATTATGTATTGGGATTGTGAACAAGTCAATGGAGGGGTACACCTGTTGATGACCATTGCTGAGAAGCCGGAGAGTGCCACACGCAAGACAACTTCATTTAAATAAACACTCCCCGACACCTGCCCATGTCAACCATCTTATTAAAGAAATAGATGCAACCCTGTCCCTGGACTTCTAGTCTCTAAAAAAGGAAACTGAGTAAAAAAACATAAGAAAAAAAAATACAGAAAACCCTAGCATATATTCCAGCTTTCCCGAATGATTGCATAGCCTACTCAGTGCCTTAGAAGACAGCTTGGTGAACATCCACCACAACACGAGGTCAACCCAAAAAAATGCTAGGTTCTGTGTGGTAGATGGTACACCCACTGTGCGTGCTTTCCTGTAATACCTCTGCATGTGGGGGAATGGGCCATCACCCCGTGTTCCTGGATGTTAGATAAGTTTTTGTTTTTTTTTTTTTTTGTTTTTTTTTTTTTTTTTTGTTTTTGTTTTTCTTTTTTTTTTTTTATCTTTTCTTTTTTTTTTTTTTTTTTTTTTTTTTCATTTTTTTTTTCTTTTTTTTTTCTATTTTTTTCTTTTATATTTTTGTTTTTTTTTTCATGGGTTTTTTTTTTTTTTTTTTTTTTCGTTTCTTTTTTTTTTTTTTTCTTTTTTTATATTTTTTTTTTTTTTTTTTTTTTTTTTTTTTTTTTTTTTTTTTTTTTTTTTTTGTTTTTTTTTTTTTTTTTTTTTTTTTTTTTTTTTTTTTTTTTTTTTTTTTTTTTTTTTTTTTTTTTTTTAATTTTTTCTTCTTTTTTTTTTTTCATTTTTATTTATTTTTTATATTCAAGCATCCATGAACAGCTCGGCACATCTCCCATCCACAAGTATACCATCGAAAGACCAGACGTGGCAACCCATCATTCACAGCAGAAACCTAGCTTTTCTGGATGCCTGCTGTGGGGGGTGGGCCATCACCCCAAGTCCCTGGATGTTAGATAAGCTAGTCAGCATCCGGAAAAGCTGGGCAACATCCCCCATAGCAGATATCCTGGTAATCAGAGTGGCACCCAACTCCTCACCGTGAGCGAAACCTTGCTTTTCCACGGATGCCTGCTGTGTGGGTATGTGTCCACCCCAAGCACTCCTAGATGCATGCTCTATAACTTAATCTAACATCATAGAAAATATGATGTACATGGCGCCAATCCTCCACAGGCAGAGTGCATCGCAGGAAAGCAAGTGGCACCCATCTCCCGCAAAGCAGGCATCCAGAAAAGCCAAGATGACTGAGCTACATGCAGGGAAGATGTTGGCATCTCAACTGTTCCTATGCGATATGAGGATGGAGCAGCATTCACCACGTGGGGGTACACGTGATAGAGATGAAGGTCACTTACCTCCCTCTGCTTGCCTGTCCATAGTTTCGGACTGATAAGCCCCCACGGCAGCCAAAGAATCAGGCTGTTTTATGACACTTCCCTGGGCCCCTTGTCCCTGTCACTCGCCAGCTGTCAGGATGAGCGTTCATGACAGCCGGCAAGTGTCTGTGGCCACTGGGGTCTCACAAGTAGGGAACTGCACAGCACAGTCCGAGGAATTCAGGGCATATCTGGGATTTTTCCCGGACATCCCGAAAAACTCAGGATCTTCTCACGCCATCCTGGGACTCGCTCCCAAGCGATTAGGATGGTTTGGTAGTATGATATCCGTAGCTGCAGTATTCATTATTATGTATTGTTTAGAGCAACCATTGATTCCCGGGCGCTGCACATTCAAGCGGTTACAAACATATCCATAAGTCAAACCAAGTTCAATGCCGACAGTACTGCGACAATCAACGTGGCACAGAGGGAAAGAGAACCCTGTCACCAAAAGGCAAACAAACTACAAGGAAGAGGGAAATCGCAGAAGGTGAGGGAGCAGACATGTTTGTGGTGGTGTAGTGGCTGCTAGTTATTGTATGGTCCTATAGGCTCCTGACAACAGAACGGTCTTTTCAGGTTGCGTTTGAAGCTGGGAAGAAAGTGGAAGAGACGTCAGATCTGTGTTGGCGGACAGTGATTCCAGAGTGTGGGGGAGCATGAGAAAATCTTGCAGAGACGGTTGTGTGAGGAGCTGTCACAAGACGGAGAGTTAAGAAGAAGGTCCCATGTCGTGCGGAGGTTGCATGAGGGGGAGGCATCTGGAGATTAGAGCAGAGATATATGGAGTGGAGAGGTTATGGAGAGCCTTGTAGGTCATGGTAGTAACTTGAAATTAATTTGCTGGACAATGTGGTACCAGTGAAGGGATTGGCAAAGAGTAGTGAGGAGAGGGTGAATAAGATGGGCAGCATAGTTGAGTAGTATTAAAGGGGAAACAATATTGCTAGATCGGTAGGCCGACAGTAGAATGTATGGTTGCAGGTAGTCCTAGTCGGGAGATACGAGGGCATAGGACCAGCATTTTTTGTAGGAATGATGACTTGTGAACTATTTTTTGCTGAGATGGCAGTGGAGGTAAGGTTTGGACAGTGGTATGAAGGACAATAGTGAGTCAAGGGTTTTATTTCAAGGCAGAAGACTTTGCGGGAAGGCGGTGAGAGTGTAGAGCCAGTGACTGTCAAAGAGAGACATCCAAGTGGAGGGACTGGCGTGCGTGGGATCTGGCGTGGAAAGATGATGAATTCTAAGTTTTCTCCCATTAAGTTATTAGAGAGACGTTTAGGAGAAGAAGGAGGATATGGACTAAAAAAGTCAGGGATCGCTTGAGAGAAGAGAGGTAATGTCTGGGCCGAATGTAATGCTTTGGTGCATCTTCAGCACTACACGCGTGGTCCATCGTGCGAAAGCCGAACGCGTGATGCTCATACACCCCACGCGTGTAGATCGGAGAACACTCAAGGACACCAGGAATGCGACCCCTGGGGGAACCCACTGAGATAAGGCGAGAGCGGCAGAGAATGAAGAAGACAATAAATGATCCGATCAGTGAGGTACGAGGAAGATCCAGGAAAGGCCACTAGCCGTGATGCAGAGGGATAGAGGATTTGTAGCAGAGGATAGAGAATAGTCTACAGTGTCAAGCAGAGGACATAAAGTCCTAGAAGGATACAACGCACTGATCTACTCATCTACGTAAGCTTTGGCAAGCGTATACATAGGATCGATTGTCTGACACTTGTTAGGAGGCAGTGTTTCTTAGAGTGTGTGGGTCGGAAGCCAGATTGCGCTGTATAAGAAGAGAGATGGAGGACAAGATGTGAGGACGAGGTTGAAGATAGATGTGCTGCTCGAGGAGTTTAGAAGCAAATAGAAGCAGTTGACGACTGGCGGCGATAGTGGACAGACAGAGAAGCATGTCAAGAAGATGATTTTCCTTAGCTAATAGGGTGTGATGGGACGGCATGATGCAAAAGGAGGAATTGGAAATACCAGAATTTAGACGACTAGTTTGAAAAAGATGGGTGAGGGCTGGGTGATAAGAATACTGAGGCGTCTAGGATGAGGTGGGATGGCAGTTTCGGAGTCAACGCTTACAGGTAAGTGACGTTGGATTCTTGAGGAGAGGGAAGAGAAGCGAGCTTGTCATGACAGTGACAGTGTATGAATGCAAGTTAGGGGGAAGTGCAAGGTGGAGAAACTGTTGCAGCATGGAATTTGGGCGGTGGGGCACAGTGGGGTGAAGATATCTCTCATGAGAGATTGAGTCTTGTTTAGAAAAGTCAGAGTGGAAAAATCATCTGCAGGAATGGATAGATTGGGGGTAGGCGGTGCGGGTGGAAGAGGAGAGAGTTTAAGGTGTTCAAAAAGTCTTGTCTGGGTTGTGAGACAGCGAGGATTATGATAGCGGTAAGTAATCCTGTTCCCCCTTGCGCGCAGTACCTTGTCTTAAATAGTCCCCGTCAAAGGGCCAGGAAATATTTAGGGGCCACGCATTGTTGCGTATATTGGGACCATGAACGATCTAGGGGCCCCGCACTGTGGTTACTATATGGGGCAAGAACTATGTAGGGGCCCCTGCAAACTGTGGTGTATATATTGCGGCCACAGTAACTATGTAGGACCCCAGCACTGTGGTGTATAATTTGGCCATGAACTTTGTAGTTGCCCCGCACTGTGGTGTAATATTGGGTCCATGAACTGTAGGGTCCCCCACACCAGTCTGGCGTGTATCATTGGGGCCTATGAACATGTAGGCGCCCGCACTGTCAGTGTTATATTGTGCCATGAAATCTATGTAGGGCCCCGCACTTGTGGTGTATAATGGGGCCATGAATTATGTAGGGCCCCGACCTCCGTCGGTGTACTATTGGGGCCACTCGAACTAAGCGTAGCGGCCCCCGCAAAGTGGTCTGTAATAATTTTGGGGTCCCCCCACATGAACTATGTAGGCTCGACCACACACTGTGTGTATAAATTGGGGACCATGAACTATGTAGAGCCTGCACTTGATTGGATGTATCATTGGGCCATGAACCATGTAGGAGCCCCTCGCGCAATGATGTGTATATTGGGCGCATGCCACTATGTACAGGCCCCCAGCACTAGTGATATGTATATTGGAGCCTTAATTATACCCATCTAACGGGCTCCGCACTGAGCAGCATGATGTATATGACATGTGTGTTCTGTACATGGGTTGAAGTGTCTCCTAATAGCCCTACAGGACCTTCCAATCGCTTGTCACAGTCATGAGACTAAAGGAGGATCACGGAATCTATTAGGACCACTTCTCCTATCATTGTGTACCAGTGGTGATAGCGACTACAGACTCCCTTACTACACCTCTCTCTAGTTCATACCACCTTCCTGTCCGGGATTAGAATGATACAAAAAACCACCCCCCCACATACATTCTACTAACCCTACTCTCCTGATACCCCTTTATGCTAAATCATCCATAACCTCCCCCATACCATCTCTACCCTACACTCTCCTGATACCATCACCTCAAGCTTATCTCCATCCATAACCTGTCCCCCATACATTTCCTATAGCCTAATCTCCTGAATACCGATCCCTCATGTAATCTCCATCCATAACCTGTCCCCCCCCCAGACAGTTTTCTATCCCTAATCTCTCTGATACCCTTCCCCTCATGTAATCTCCATCCAAACCACCCCCCATACACTCTTCTAACTAACATCTCCCTCTGATACCTCCTCTCATGCTCAATCACCATCCATGATCCTGCCCCCCACCAACACTCTCTGCCATAACCCTCCTGATACCTTTCCCTCAATGTACTCTCCATCCTTAACCTCCCCCTTACATCTCTTACCCCTAATCTCCTAGACTACCTCTCCCTCATCGTACCATCTCCATCCATAACCCTGCCTCCTCTCTCTCTCTCTCTCTTCTCTCAACTAAAATCTCCATAATCAACCTGCCTCATGATCAATACTTCTCATCCATACAACCTCCTCCTATACATCTCTACCTAAATCTCCTGATACCTCCCTCATGTAATCTCCATCCATGTTCTGTCGCCCCCATATATCTCAACCCTAATCTCCTGATATCTCCCCTCATGTAATCTCCATCCATAACCTGTCCACCGATACATCTCTACCCTAATCTCCTGATACCTCCCCTCATGTAATCTCCATCCATAACCTGCCCCCCAGACATCTCTACTCAAAAACAGCCATGCTAGCCGTCCCCTCATGTTTATTCTCCATCCATAACCTCCCCCCATACATCTCCTAACACAATCTCCTGATACTCCATCATGTATCTCCATCCCATACCCTCCCCCATACATCTATACCCAAATCTCCTGATACGCTCCCATGTAAATCTCCACCATAACCTTCCCCCGTTCAACAACATCTCTACCCCTCAATCTCTTATACGCCAGCTCATGTCATCTCCATCCCAAATACCCTGCTCCCCCCCCACATACAATCACACGCCTAATCTCCTGATATGCCGCCCTCATGTAATCCTCCATCTCCCCATAACCTTTCCCCGCCATACCATCTCGTACCCTAATCTCCTTACATCACATCCCTCCCATGTTAATCCCATCCATATTCTATCCTCCCCCATACGATCTCTAGTCCTAACACCTCTCCCTGATTCCTGCTCTCAGGTAATCTCCATCCATATTCTGTCCCCCCAGACACTCTACCTAGATCTCCTTATAGCTCTCCCTCACGTAAGCTCCATTCATAACCTGTCTCCCCCAGACACTCAAGCTAATCTCCTGATGTCGTCCCCTCATGTAAATCTCCATCCATAACCTCTCCCCCCATATCTATTTCTACCCTAATCTCCTGATACCCCTCCCACATGTAATCGTCCGTCATCCATAACCTGTTCTCCCCCCATACAGCTCTACCCTAAATGAGCGCTATACCGTCCCATCAAGTAATCTCCACCCCATACCCTCCCCTACATCTATCAACCCTCTAATCTCCTTATACCTCCCTCATGTAATACTCCACCAAACCCTGTCCCCCCATAAACAAAATCTCTACCCTAATCTCTTGATACCTCCTCTCATGTAATCTCCATCCATAACCTCCCCCATACATCTCTAAACCCCAAATCCCTGATACCTCCCCTCATGTAAACTCCATCCATAACCCTCCCCCATAACATCTCCCACCCTAATCTCCTAATACCTCCCTCATGTAATCTCCATCCATGTTCTGTCGCCCCCATATATCTCTCCCCTAATCTCCTGATACCTCCCCTCATGTAATCTCCATCCATAACCTCACCCCATACATCTCTACCCTAATCTCCTGATGCCTCGCTCATTTAATCTCAATCCATAACCTGTCCCCCCCATACATGTCTACCCTAATCTCCTGATGCCTCCCTCATGTAATCTCCATGCATAACCTGTCCCCCCCCATACATCTCTACCCTAATCTCCTGATACCCCCCTCATGTAATCTCCATCCATATTCTGCCTCCCCCATCCATCTCTACCCTAATCTCCGGATGCCTCTCCTCATGTAATCTCCTTCCATAACCTGCCCCCCCTTACATCTCAATCCTTATCTCCTGATATCTCCCCTCATGTAATCTCCACCCATAACCTGTCCCCCCATACATCTCTACCTAAATCTCCTGATACCTCCCTCATCTAATCTCCATCGATAACCTGTCCCCCCTACATCTCTACCCCTAATCTCCTGAAAACCTCCCTCAAATTTAACCTCCATCCATAACCTGTCCCCCCCCCTACATCTCAGCCCTAATCTCCTGATACCTCCCTCATGTAATCTTCATCCATAACCTTTCCCCCCCTCCCCCATATGGATTGGTGTACAGGTTAGAGACATCGGTGTAGTGTACAGGGTAGAGGCATCGGTGTAGTGTACAGGGTGGAGGCATCGGTGCATTGTACAGGGTGGAGGCATCGGTGCATTGTACAGGGTGGAGGCATCGGTGTAGTGTACAGGGTAGAGGCATCGGTGTAGTGTACAGGGTAGAGGCATCGGTGTAGTGTACAGGGTAGAGGCGTCGGTGCGGTGTCCAGGGTAGAGGCGTCGGTGCGGTGTCCAGGGTAGAGGCATCGGTGTAGTGTACAGGGTAGAGGCGTCGGTGCGGTGTCCAGGGTAGAGGCGTCGGTGCGGTGTCCAGGGTAGAGGCGTCGGTGCGGTGTCCAGGGTAGAGGCGTCGGTGCGGTGTCCAGGGTAGAGGCATCGGTGTAGTGTACAGGGTAGAGGCATCGGTGTAGTGTACAGGGTAGAGGCATCGGTGTAGTGTAGTGGGTAGAGGCGTAGGTGCAGTGTACAGGGTAGAGGCGTCGGTGCAGTGTACAGGGTAGAGGCGTCGGTGCAGTGTACAGGGTAGAGGCGTCGGTGCGGTGTCCAGGGTAGAGGCGTCGGTGCAGTGTACAGGGTGGAGGCATCGGTGCAGTGTACAGGGTGGAGGCGTCGGTGCAGGGCGGAGGCGTCGGTGTAGTGACTGGTGCGGGGCGGAGGCGTGGGTGTAGTGACTGGTGCGGGGCGGAGGCGTCGGTGTAGTTACTGGTGCGGGGCGGAGGCGTCGGTGCAGCGCACAGTGCGGAGGCGTCGGTGTAGTGACTGGTACAGGGCGGAGGCGTCGGTGTAGTGACTGGTACAGGGCGGAGGCGTCGTGTAGTGACTGGTACAGGACGGAGGCGTCGATGTAGTGACTGGTACAGGGCGGAGGCGTCGTTGTAGTGACTGGTACAGGGCGGAGGCGTCGGTGCAGCGTACAGGGCGAGCGTCGTTGTAGTCACTGTACAGGGCGGAGGCCGTCGGTGCAGCGCACAGGGCGGAGGCGTCAGTGCAGCGCACAGGGCGGAGGCGTCGGTGCAGCGCACAGGGTGGAGACGTCGGTGTAGTGACTGGTACAGGGCGGAGGCTTCGGTGCAGCGTACAGGGCGAAGTCGTCGGTGTAGCGACTGATACAGGGCGGAGGCGTCGGTGTAGCGACTGGTACAGGGCGGAGGCGTCGGTGTAGCGACTGGTACAGGGCGGAGGCGTCGGTCCAGTGCACAGGGCGGAAGCGTCGGTCCAGCGCACAGGGCGGAAGCGTCGGTCCAGCGCACAGGGCAGAGGCGTCGGTGGTTTGTACAACACACAGCCATCAATGTCTAAACTGCTGGGGACAAAAGTGAGTACACACCTAAGTGAAACAATGTAAAGTAGTCAGTGTACCTCTTGTATAACAGTGTCAATTTGGTGTGCCCTCAGAATAGCTCTCAGCCGTCAATGTCGTCGGTGTAGTGAATGGTACAGGGCGGAGGCGTAGCGCTGATACAGGGCGGAGGCGTCGGTGTAGCGACTGGTACAGGGCGGAGGCGTCGGTGTAGCGACTGGAACAGGGCGGAGGCGTCGGTGTAGCGACTGGTACGGGACGGAGGCGTCGGTGTAGCGACTGGTACAGGGCGGAGCGTCGGTGTAGCGACTGGTACAGGGCGGAGGCGTCGGTGTAGCGACTGGTACAGGGAAGAGGCTTCGGTGTAGCGACTGGTACAGGGCGGAGGCGTCGGTGCAGCGACTGGTACAGGGCGGAGGCGTCGGTGCAGCGCACAGGGCGGTGGCGTCGGTGCTGCGGTCAGGGCGGCGGCGTCGGTGCAGCGCACAGGACGGAGGCGTCGGTGTAGTGACTGGTACAGGGCGGAGGCGTCGGTGTAGTGACTGGTACAGGGCGGAGGCGTCGTGTAGTGACTTGACAGGGCGGAGGCGTCGCTGTAGTGACTGGTACCGGGCGGAGACGTCGGTGTAGTGACTGGTACAGGGCGGAGGCGTCGGTGTAGTGACTGGTTCTGGGGAGAGGCGTCGGTGTAGTGACTGGTGCGGGGCAGAGGCGTCGGTGTAGTGACTGGTACAGGGCGGAGGCGTCGGTGTAGTGACTGGTACAGGGCGGAGGCGTCGGTGTAGTGACTGGTACAGGGCGGAGGCTTCGGTGCAGCGTACAGGGCGAAGTCGTCGGTGTAGTGACTGGTACAGGACGGAGGCTTCGGTGCAGCGTACAGGGCGAAGTCGTCGGTGTAGTGACTGGTACAGGCGGAGGCGTCGGTGTAGCGCTGATACAGGGCGTCGGCGTCGGTGTAGCGCTGATACAGGGCGTCGGCGTAGCGACTGGTACAGGGCGGAGGCGTCGGTGCAGCGTACAGGGCGGAGGCGTCGGTCCAGCGCACAGGGCGGAAGCGTCGGTGCTCTGTACAACACACAGCCATCAGTGTCTAAATTGCTGGGCACAAAAATGAGTACACACCTAAGTGAAACAATGTAAAGTAGTCAGTACCTCTTGTATAACAGTGTCAATTTGGTGTGCCCTCAGAATAACTCGCAGTCGTCAATGTATAAACCTCGGGCAACAAAAGTGAGTGCACCCCTAAGGGACAACAAAAGTGAGTGACAATGAACCAATGATGCCAAGTGTCAGTATTTTTGTGGCCCTTTTCATTGTTTTCCACTCTCCCTTTAAACCCTCTTGTACATGGAGGTAAATAGAGCTTCACAGCTGCAGCCACGGGAATCCTCGTCCCTTCTCTTTGACGACATCACGGGGCTGGTGGATGTTAGAGACCTTGTGCTCCTCCACTTTCTGTTTGTGGAGACCCCACAAATGCTCAATAGGGTTTAGGTCTGGAAACATATTTGGCCAGTCCAGCCGTTTAACTTAATTCTCTTTAGCAAGGCAGTGGTGGTCTTGGAGGTGTTTGGGGTCGTTATGTTGGATACTGCCCTGCGGCCCAGAAGGGAGGGGATCAGAATGTCACAGTACAGGACACTCACACCACCATGCTTAACTGTCAGCAGACACTTGTCTTTGTACTCCTCACCTGATTGCCTCCACACAAGCCTGACATTATTTGAACCAAATAAGTTTTTCTTGGTCTCATCAGACACATGACATGGTTCAAGTAAGCCATGTTCTTAGTCTGCTTGTCTTCAGCAAATTCCTTCTGGGACGACAGCCATGCAGATCAATGTGATGCAGTGTGTGGCGTATGGTCTGAGCACTGACAGGATCTCCTCTGTAACCTCTGCAGCAATGCTGGCAGCACTCAACTCTGGATATGACACTCACATGTGCTTTCAGCTTTTTTGGTCGACCTTGGTGAGGCCTGGTTCTTAGGGAAAACCCGTCTTGTTAAAAATGCTGCATGGTCTTGGCCACTGTGCTGTAGCTCAGTGTCAGGATGTTGTCATCTTCTCATTGCCTAGGCCAGAGCTGTGGAGTCATTAAGCCAAGGCTTGGATTCCTATTTCCCTGACTCCGACTCCTGACTCCCTCACAGTATATGGTTCATGTTTAAGTGATAGCTTTACTGTAGTTAAAATGGGAACACCCCGGCTTTTTATCACCTTATTTAATAAATAATTCAAACTATTTAGGTAGAACAGACACTGACAAGCAAAATGGTAACAATATCTCACCATCCACTACAGCTCTGACCGTGAGACTCCCATCATTTTATAGACAATCCTCTTACCGATCTTATACATCAATGTGACCTGCAAGATTTTGGCATCTGTTCATTCTGCAGATTCTTGTCATGTAACGCAAATTTTTACTGTTTTACTCCTAAAAATCAAAATGTTAATTTTTATTATTTTGTTAGTATTTGGTGACTCCCACTTTGGCTTTCAACTCTGCCTGAATCCAAGCATGTCTCCACCCAAAATCTGATTCCCAGTCTCTACACGGTCCCAATGTTGGTGCAGACTGGACCTAGGTACAAATACAGCTTTTTTTTTTCTTTTCCTCTCCCCACAAGTGTTGAATTGGGTTGAGGTCTGGGGACTGTGGAGGCCAACACAACAACTCTACTTCATTGTCATTGAACCTTTCCTTCTCCAACCTTGATGTCTGCTTCAGGTTGTTGTCCTGCTGGTCATCCTTTTCATCCCCATTGTACTCGAGTGTATGCAGTAACTCATCTTGTAGGACCTCACATAGAGCTCAGCATTGAGGTCACCATCAATCCTGGTCAAGTCTCCAACATCTTTGGCTGTGACCCCTCCCCATATCCTCAGGCTTCCTCCACTGACAGTTCCTCCATCCCTCCATTCTCCCCTTCTCTCTTAATTCTTCCCATTGCCTCCATCAGAGCCCGGTCTATTGACTTTCATCTCATCCAATCTTCCATTTTTCATCCTTTTCTGTAAACTCTTTGCCGACGCTTCTTATGTGGGGATTGAAGTCACGGCTTCTTCCCCTTTTTTCGGGCCATCATTCCAGAAACCCGGTAATGGCCCGGTGCTTGCATGGACTTCTTGATTCTTACGAAAACCCTAAAGAGTCGCCCCCACTTTCGTGTCTTAAAGGGCAGAAACTTACCAAAACCCTTTGATGAGTGACTTGGGGGCTTGATATTTCCCCCGGACCCTTAAACCCCCCCTTGGGTGTTGGACAGACTTCATTCCATATTTTCCCGCTGTCAGGGGGCCTCACGTGATGCAGTTTTTGGGAATTTTTTTTGGGGCCCCGGGGACGTATGTTTAAACGTTTGAGCCGCCCTTTCTTTTCTTGTGGAAAACATTCATGGTTGCTCGGGAAACCGTGGGCCTTTCACTTGGGGTTTGGGTTAAAAACACTGGCTATTAGGAATTTGAGGGCAGGGTTTTAAATTTTTAGTAACCCGGGCTGTGGAGTCGGCAAAACCCCAAAACCCCCATCCCATTCCTTTAATTTCCCCAAAAAACCGATCCGACTCCCTCTACCGGCGCATTTTTTAAGTGAACCCTTCCCGTAGTTTAAAGTGGTAAAATCCCGGGGTGTTTTTCACCTTATGAAAACAAAAATCAAGCATTTTAAATAGAAAGGCCTGAAAAACTAAAGGGTAAAAAGTTTTGTCTTTTGAAAACTTGTGGGGAGAGTTGAAAAAAAAGGGTGTATTTTATCCAAGTCCAGTCTGCACCCAACATTAGGGGGAAAGTTTTGAAAAGAATTTTGGGATCAGATTTTTTAAACAAGAAAATTTCCCTTGGGAAAGGGTCCCGAAACCAGAAGGTTTTCCCGGCAAATAAGGAAAAACCAAAAAGGGGGGGATTTCCAAAATATAAAAAAATTTAAAAAAAATTAAAAACCCTTTTATTTTTTTGGAGCAAAAAAGTAACAAAGCCCGTTAAAAGGAAAGAATCTCAGAAATAAGCAGATGCTAAAAAACTTGCAAAATCAAAATTTATGTTTTAAAATGTGATGCTGTATATAAAAATTAAAAATAGCCTATGTTTCAAAGCCCGTAGTGGTGGTTTAGAATTTTGGGGCCTGAAAAGGGCACAAGGTCAAAAATTGTTACCTTTTGCTTGTCAGGTAAAAAAAATTTTTATTGGATATGCTTTAAAAACACAAAAAAAATTTTTAAATATGCAAAAAAACTGCAAGGGGAAAAATTTTTGGAGTCTCTGGAAAATTGTTTTTGGGGAAAAAGTATTGGCCCCCTTTAGATTTCCCGCATATGACCTCACATTGACCTTTGTTATTTCCCGGCAAAAACGATCTCTTTCGCTAACTTGGGTTGGGGGCCCAAAACAGGGAACCAAAGGGGGGAACATCTCTAACAATGTTTGGGTATTAAAAGGGTTCTCCTCTGCCCAGTCAGTTTTGGAAGGGGGTGAATCTTCTACTTCTTTAAAAAAAGGTGAAAAAGTTTGTTTAAATCTGTTTTCCCCGGGGGGCTGGAAAACTTTTCCCCTGGGGCAGCGCTTTGGTGCTCCTTTTCTTTAATTTTCACTCCTTTTATGTGATTTTGGGTGAAGTTTTTGGGAAACCCGCCAGCACTGGCCCGACCCAATTTCCCCTTGCCCCCTTTTTCACGGCACCGAACCCAAAATGGGGGCTAATAATTATTTATTTTGGGAGTCTGAGTCGGCCCCTTTTTTGACGGGCTCCGACTCCCCGCAAAATAGACAAAGACTCCCAAATCCCCAGCCCTTGGTAGTAACAAAAGACTTTGGTTGTCCACCCCAGGAGTTTAAAAAAGTTTTCAAAAGAGTTTTTTGATCAAGAATTTTCAGAACTAAGCAAATGCTAGTTGCTTTCAGGTCAAAGTTAAGGGATGAGAGCCAAGTTTATTATAAAAGGGTGGGGGTCAGTCCAAATTTTTAATGATTCCCCAGTCAACAGCCCCGGCCTAGGGGCCCTCCCTTATGGAGAGAAACAATTGTTTTTTTCTTTAGGTCTCAAAAAGTTTTTTGGCCCTTTAGGAGCCTTTTCGAACTTCCCAAAGACCAGTAGGGGAGAGCGATAACACTTAAAAATTTTTCCCACACCCGCTCCCCTACACCTTTGAGACCTTGGGAAAACTAACAAGTCAAATGACCTTTTGGAGGGGGGAAAAGGCAAATTTGGGGACAGTTTTTTCCATTTTTATTAGGGGTATACTCACTTTTGTTTTCAGCGGTTCAGGTTTTTATTTGGCCCCGTTGTTGGGGTTATTTTGAGGGGAAAAATTTAAAACTTTGGGAAAAATTAAAAAGGGTTTTTTTCTGGGCCAGTCATATCCCGGGATAGGTAAAACCCTTATAGTGTAGGGTTTTTTATGTACAGAAAAGAGGTGGGATATAGAGTGTTGGGTTCATTTTCCCAAACCTCTCATTTTTTTCAGGTTCCTTGGTTTAAAAAACTCTTGGGGCTAAAAAAAAATGGCCTTTTCTTTAATGACCCCCATGGATGGAAGAGGGGCGGGGGGACCTCAGGGCCCCAGGTTTTTAGATTTCACCCGGAAATTATTCCTTTCTTGGTAACTGGAGGGTGAGAGTTTCACATGACCCGCTCTTTTCTTCAGTAAAAGGTAATGATGGGAAAGGTGAGGGGTTCTTAGAATTTGTTGTGTTAGGTGTTTTTCCCCCCACCCCGGATTACACAGTTTTGGAATGAATGTGGTATGGTGAGTGTGTGGCCCCCCCATTTTGTAGGAGGAGGGGGCGCCCCCAGAGCCCCAAACCCCCAACCCCCATTACTGATGGGAGAAAGGAAACCTTTGACCTGCCCCCGGAAACACTGAGCCGCTGACCCGGGGGAGGTGATGGGAAAAAATGGGAATTAAATTTGTAAAATCCCCCTGGGGGGGTTGGGTTTATGATGGGAGGTGATGGGAATTTTTATAGTAACAAACCCAAAGGGGTGTTGGTGATGGTTTTGGTTCCCTTTTTGTTGTAAAAGGGTTTCCCATTAAAGGGGTCGGTTTTCGCTTTTTTATGTCTCCTGGAGGAGTGGATTTCATAGAAGGCCACAGGGGCCCGTACAGGAGGGGGATGAAATGAGGATTTGGCCGCTGAATTAGGGAAAGGAAAAAGTTCGGGACCCCCGGGCCCCGGATATTGAACCCCACCCCCGGAAAATCATCTACTTTTTTAACTGGGGGTGAGGTCCATTACCTCCCCTTTTTCTCTTCAGTAAAGGTTTAAAAGATGGGAAAGGTGAGGGGGGGTTTTCTTAGGAAACTATTTGTGATCAGTTTTTCCCTTTAAAAGGATTAAACAGTAGTGAAGAAGTGTTTTGGGAGTGTGTGGCCCCCCAAAAAGGGGCGGAGGACGGAAAACAGCACCCGGGCCCCGAGCCTCCCTCATTTTAGATACAAGGTTTTCCCAGAAAATGACCACCGGAAACCAGAGCTGGTGGGTGGAGGGTGAGGGGAAATTTTTGGGGGAAATTTTAAAAAAACCCAAGGGGGGGTGATGGGTTTTGGATGTTGAGGTGAATTTCTGGGACATTATACATAAAATGGGGTTTTTGGGTCTGGATGGAGGGGGAAAAAGGAATTTGGGACATTTAATAACCGGGAAGATGGGTTGGGGGGATATTGGAAAGGTGATGGGGAAAGCTTTGGGGCATTTTTACATAACAGGTTGGGTGAGAGGTGAGGGGAATGGCCCGGGACATTATCCCTTTAAAAAAGGGGGGTGATGGTTTTGGATGAGGGTGGGGGAATGCTGGGGGGCAAATTTTAATAAAAAGGGCTGATGGGTCTGGGGTGAAAAATGTAAGGTTTTAGAGGGAATGTGGGGCCTTATACATAACGGGGTGTTGGAAAGGGGAGGGGAATTTCTGGGACATTATACATAACAGGGGGGGAAAAATTCGGGGGTTGGTTTTGGAGGTGAGGGGAATTTCTGGGAAATTTTAATAACACAGGGGATGGATGTGTCTGGATGGTTTTGGATCCTTGTGTTTTTGGTTCTTAAGGTGTCCCGGAATTTTGCTGTCAAAGTCTCCTGGGGGAGTTTGGGGGTCATAAAAAGGGGCACAGGGGGTCTTTTCCAGGGGGTTCATGATGGAGGTTTATGGCCTGAATACCCAAAGGGGAGAGGAAAATAAGATACAGAAAGGGGGGGATTTTCACCAAGGGAGGGGTTTAAAACAACAAAAGGGGAGTGACGAAAAAACTTTTTTTAATTTTTAAAAGGGAAAAATCCCCTTTTAAGGGTCTCTGAAAGGGAAAATAAAATCCTTTATGTTTAAAGTTGAAGAAAATATCTTTCAGCCCTTCGGAGGGGGAAAACCCCCCCAGGGAACCCGAATTTTTCAAACCCCGACATCCCGAAAAAAGAACCCGTTGTATGACGCCCCCCCTCATGAGGAAATTTCTCCCCGAGTCTCAACGAAAGCCGCAGGTGTGAGGCCTGCCGTTTTATAAACCCCAACTCATGAGGAACCCCTCCTGATCCCCCCAAAAGGTTACCACAAGTACAGGCCAAAAAAGGGAAAGGGCCCAAAAGGGTTTCCTTTTTGGGTTAATTTGGTAAAGGGTTTACGACCCCGCCCCAAAATTTTGTTACTCCAAAAAAAATTTAAACAGGGGGGAGAAACATAATTCGTGTTCAGAAAGTGGAAAAATATTAGAAAGAAGTCAAAACAAAGGGGGAAAACCAAAATTCATGTTTGAATGGGGGGAAACGTTTATGGATAAAAAATATCTTGTGAGAAATTGGGGAATTCACAGGGGAGAAGCCAAAATTCCCGTTTCCGAAGTGAGAGATTTTTTAAAAAAATCAAAACTTGTTACACAAGAGGAATTTATAAAAGGGGGGTGAAGCCGTTTTCCCTGTACAGAATGTGGGAAAAAAGTTTTGGATAAAGCACATTTTTGTTACTAAATCTGAGAATTCACAAAAGGGAGGGGGCCTTTTTTTGTTTTTGATTTGGGGGGAAAACTTTTTTAATAAAAAATCCCCAATTTGTTACACACATGAGAAAACACACGGAGGGGAAACCTTTTTCATGTTCAGAAATTTTTGGAAAAATTTTTTTTCATAAACCTGCCCCCTTGTTAAACTTTTGAAAAATTCACACAGGGGGGAAGCCTTTTTTTTTGTTTAAGAAAGTGGGGAAAACTTTTACAGAAAAAAGGGTATTCTTATACCATAAGGAATCCCACAGGCCCAGAGAAGCCTTTTTTTGTTCCAAATTTTTAAAAAATTTTACCAAAAAAGCAATTCTTTGTTATTAAAGAGAGGAATTTACACAGGAGAGAGGGCCCTTTTTGTTTTTAAAAATGTGGGGGAAAAATTTTTTACAAACCCAAAGGCCCTTTTTCTCGTTTAAAAATGAGAGAATTCCCACAGGAGAGGGTGCTTTTTCTTTTTCAGAAATGTGGGAAAATGTTTCCCCTTTTTAAAACAAGCTTTTTTTTAATGAGGAATTCCCCGGGAAAAGAAACCCCTTTTATTTTGAATGTTTTTTAAATATTTTACAAAGAAATAAAATCTTGTTTTCAAAGAGAGAATTCCCAAGGGAGAAAACGTTTTTTTTTGTTTGAAAAGTTGTAAATATTTTTTAAAGAAAAAACCCAAAGGTTTCACCATGAGAAGTCACCAAGGGGGAGAAAAAATTTTCGTTTCCCGAAAGTGGGAAATCTTTTAAGGGGAAAAACAAATTTTTTTTAAAACCCCAAAAAAAATTACACAGAAGGGAAGATGAAAAATTTCCCCAAAGAGAAAAGAAAAAGTACCCGGAAAAAATTTTAACTTTGTTTGAGAGACGTCGCACAGAATGTGGAAAATGTTTTATTATTAAAGTAAACCTTTGATGTTCTAACACCTGAGATTGTTTACCAGGGGCATCGCTAGGCAGTTTTATCCGGGGCTTGTGTCGCTGCCCCAAACCTCAGCTCGCCGGGCTTCAGGCCGTTGCCGTGGGCCTGGAGCACTGGCAGTCCCTCAGCTGTGCGTGTGTCCGCTGAACGCACATACAAATGAAGGCTTCAGCGGAGCAGAGAGTGAGCGCTCCCTGCTCTGATCAGGCGCAAGCAGGCCTGCGGCTCATCGGAGTACACAGCACAGGCGGATTGAATGTCATCATGTCGCCTGTGTCGGGAAGAAGACTGGGAGCAGCGATCAACATGGTCACTGTATGGAGGTAATATACAATCTTCAGAGCCTGTGTACACTGGTGTCTACCAATATATGATCACTGTATGGAGGTAATATACAGTCTGCAGATCCTGTGTACACTGGTATATACCACTATATTGTCACAGTATGGTGGTAATATACAGTCTGCAGAGCCCGTGTAAATCACAGCAATCTACTCCTCAAACTCTAAATCTAAAATATAACTTTTATTAAATAATTATAAAAATAGACAACCTCCTAAGCAGCATCATCACCTGCTCATAATATATAGTACAGACGGTGTAATGACTGTCCCTAAGGGAACCCTATATTCAACCTAAATGATGTAGGGTAGTCGCCCCGCCCCACCTGCAAAGGCTCACCCTATTATTGTCTTATCAAGTCCCTTTGCTAATCAAGTGTATATAGATGTAATACACATACTTATATAAAGCCACACATTGGATACATTCAATAAGGCATGTATCCAAAGGACACCAAAAACACCGCCGTAGTCTAACAATCAATCCCAATACTCTGTGAGATCATAAATAAACATACAAGATAAACATATACGATCTTCTCTGCTTTCCTTTCTATTTCCCAACACGTTTCCCACTGTTAGATGCTCCAGGGTTCATCAGGGGAATGTAAATAGGTCATACTGATACAGGGAGGCAGCGGCGATATTGCTGCAAGATGTACTGATAGTGGACGCCATTACTAGATAAGTCCTACCTTTTTATAGCCGCAGTATTTTCCCCAGTCCACACTAGAGCGCTCGGCGTGCATGCCGATCTACTGCGCATGCGTGAATGTCAATCCACTATCATGGAGACCCGGCTGTTTTTCCGGACATGCGCAGTACAGCTGAGCTCCGGCGAGACGTGCAGACATCATACACGTCTCCAAGACTGACTATACCGTCACGGAGCTCCATATACAGGAGCAGTGAAGAGATTGCATTCAGCAAAACAGCCGCACAACATGTGCACAAATCTAATATACATATTGCTATTACAACATAGTTCACCATCCCCACGATTCTCCAGACTCACCGGAGAGTCAAAAGATGAAAAAAATATATTAAAAAGTAAAATAAAATCTCGTGGGACTAAAGCTCAATTCAGTTAAATAGGACAAACGTAAAGCATATCTCTCACACAACCTGAAACGTCATACAGTCATAAATTGGGAAAAAATGAAAAGATGATATTCAACAATTATATAATCCTTGTAAGGGCCTATTTTACAGACCACAATAGTGTTAAATGATCTGTAAGGGAGTAAAGTGGATTAATATCCACAAAAATTCCTCTCTAAGGTATGAACATATCAGTAAGGTCTCGTAATAAATATTAAATGCTATCCAAGATACATCATGATATATTTAGGGGTCCATGACTATCATGTCAAATAATTATTCCCCTAGAAAATAATATCCCAGAGCTCGTGGGTACAGAAATTATATAAAACAACCGAAATACAGGGTCTCATTCAACCCATAAGGTTGTAGAGATTTGAGTCGATACATCCATTCAGTTTCCTTACACAACAATTTCTTGTCCATATCTCCTTTTCTGGAAGTCATTCGTATTTTTTCAATACAAGAAAACAAAATAACAGTTATGTCATATCCATGTTCTTGCCAGACATGTCTAGATATGGGGGTTTCTCTTCTATGCCTGATATCTCCCAGATGTTCACCGATGCGTACCTTTATCGGTCTCACTGTCTTGCCTATATATTGTTTTCCACAGTTGCAATTGAAAAGGTACACCACCCCCTGTGTCCAACAGTTCATGAATTCTCTATTCTGTATGACGTTTCAGGTTGTGTAAGAGATATGCTTTACGTTTGTCCTGGTTACCTGAATGGAGCTCGTGTCCCACAAGATTTTATATATATATATATATATATATATATATTATAATATATATATACACACACTCACCGGCCACTTTATTAGGTACACCATGCTAGTAACGGGTTGGACCCCTTTTGCCTTCGAACTGCCTTAATTCTTCGTGGCATAGATTCCACAAGGTGTTGCAACGATGCTCAATTGGTACCAAGGGGGCCCAAAGAGTGCCAAGAAAATATTCCCAACTCCATGACACCACCACCACCAGCCTGAACCTTTGATACAAGGCAGGATGGATCCATGCTTTCATTTTGTTGATGCCAAATTTGACCCTACCATCCGAATGTCGCAGCAGAAATCGAGACTCATCAGACCAGGCAACGTTTTTCCAATCTTTACTGTCCAATTTCGATGAGCTTGGGCAAATTGGAGCCTCAGTTCCTGTTCTTAGCTGAAAGGAGTAGCACCCGGTGTGGTCTTCTGGCTGCTGTAGCCCATCTGCCTCAAAGTTCGCCGTACTGTGCATTCAGAGATGCTCTTCTGCCTACCTTGGTTTTTAACGGGTGGCTATTTGAGTCACTGTTGCCTTTCTATCAGCTCGAACCAGTCTGCCCATTCTCCTTTGACCTCTGGCATCAACAAGGCATTTCCGCCCACAGGACTGCCGCTCACTGGATGTTTTTTCTTTTTCGGACCATTCTCTGTAAACCCTAGAGATGGTTGTGCGTGGAAAATCCCAGGAGATCAGCAGTTTCTGAATACTCAGACCACCCCTTCTGGGCACCAACAACCATGCCACGTTCAAAGGCACTCAAATCACCTTTCTTCCCATACTGATGCTCGGTTTTGAACTGCAGGAGATTGTCTTGGACCATGTCAAACATGCCTAAATGCACTGAGTTGCCGCCATGTGATTGGCTGATTAGAAATTAAGTGTTAACGAGCAGTTGGACAGGTGTACCTAATAAAGTGGCCGGTGAGTGTATATATATTCATTCATCTTTTGACTCTCCGGTGAGTCTGGAGAATCGTGGAGCCAGTGAACTATGTTGTAATAGCAATATGTATATTAGATTTGTGCACATGTTGTGCGGCTGTTTTGCTGAATGCCATCTCTTCACTGCTCCTCTATATGGAGCTCCGTGATGGTATAGTCAGTCTTGGAGACGCGTATGATGTCTGCGCGTCTCGCCGGAGCTCAGCTGTACTGCGCATGACCGGAAAAAACAGCCGGCTCTCCATGGTAGCGGATTGACATTCATGCATGCGCTGTAGATCGGCATGCACGCCGAGCGCTCTAGTGTGTACTGGGGAGAATACTGCGGCTATAAAAAGGTAGGACTTATCTAGTAATGGCGTCCACTATCAGTACATCTTGCAGCAATATCGCCGCTGCCTCCCTGTATCAGTATGACCTATTTACATTCCCCTGATGAACCCTGGAGCATCTAACAGGGGGAAACGTGTTGGGAAATAGAAAGGAAAGCAGAGAAGGTTGTATATGTTTAGCTTATATGTTTATTTATGATCTCACTGATTTTTGAGTATTGGGATTTATTGTTAAACTACGGCGGTGTTTTTGGTGTCCTTTGGATACATGCCTTATTGAATGTATCCAATGTGTGGCTTTATATAAGTATGTGTATTACATCTATATACACTTGATTAGCAAAGGGACTTGATAGGACAATAATAGGGTGAGCCTTTACAGGTGGGGCCGACCCTTTCGGGACAACTACCCTACCTCATTTAGGTTGAATATAGGGTTCCCTTAGGGACAGTCATTACACCGTCCGTACCATATATTATGAGCAGGTGATGATGCTGCTTAGGAGGTTGTCTATTTTTATAAGTATTTAATAAAAGTTATATTTTAGATTTAGAGTTTGAGTAGATTGCAGTGATTTGTTTTCCAAACTCTTGGTTATTAACGGAGAGTGTTCAGTTACTTTTTTTTTTTTTTGCAGAGCCCGTGTACACTGGTATATACCACTATATTGTCCTGTATTGAGGTAATATACAGTCTGCAGAGCCTGTGTACACTGGTGTCTACCACTATATGGTCGCTGTATGGCGGTAATATATGTCTGTAGAGCCTACACACAACTAGCGTCTACCACTATATGGTCACTATATGGTGGTAATGTCTGTCGAGCGCCTGTATCCCACTGATAGTCACATGTGGTGGTCACATTTGGTCATGGTCTGGCAGGATTCTTTGGTTCTTGGTATTGTAGTATTTTTTAGTGACAATGATTTGTATAGTATATTTGCTCCATGTATGGGCGTGTTATTTGGTGACTGTTATTTATAAGGTATTACACTTCGGGTGTGTTCACACGGCGTGTTGCGTCTGTGTGAACATACACATTTAGAGGCGTGTCTGAATCCGTCTATCGGAACCTAAATGGCCCCAATGGTGATCACCGCTGCGTCTTTCGGATCCGTTCATGTCAATTCTTGATCCGAGAGACGCAGCAGGAGCCCTTGAATAACCGAGAGGGGGCGATCCTGCTGCAGCCTACACAAATCCAAACACAGCTGCATGTTGGATGCGTTTTGGATCCAGAAATGCTGTGTGAACAAGCCCTTAAATGTAGGTGAGCACTTTAGAAGAAGTACATTTGTCAGGGCTGATTTTCATTGTCCAGTGACCGCTGAGGGGATGGACAGGATCAATGTGGAATACGCAGAACATTAGTGACAGGAAGATATGTTTTCTCCTCTGTAAAAACACATCCGCAGTTCACAATGTGGTGTGAAAAATGCTGTGTGAACGCAGCCCTACTGGGCATCACATAACCCAGAGGGCCTGGGCCCCGGCTGGTTTAGGACCCAAGCAACTCCCCTGGTATTCCCGGATATTAACCAGCCAATAACATATGTAAGTTCTATAACAATGTACAGAACACGACAGGGCTGCCCTCTTTCCCCCATGCTTTTTGCTTTGTGTATTGAACTGTTAGCGGCAACCATTAGAATGCATGAGGATATTAGTGGAGTTTTTCTTAAACACACGGAGTTTAAGATCTCTTTATATGCAGACGATGTGTTGCGAACACTGACTAATCCCTTGGTTTCACATCCGAATTTGCACGCCCTTCTTTCCAGATTTCGTGCTCTTTCCGGACAAAAAATTAATACTTCTAAGACAGAAGCTTTGCCGATCAATCTATCTTCTGAACAAGTCTCCCATTTAAAATTGAATTTCAATTATCGGTGGCAATCGGAAAGTCTAAAATATTTAGTGGTCTACTTGACTCCATTTTATTCGTCTTTGTTTAAATACAATTTCCCACCACTTGTAGTGGAAATTAAAAATGATTAGATAATGGAATAAGCTTTCTCTATCATTGTCTGTCCTCCCGAAATGAATGTATCTGTACGAGACACTACCTATTCCTATGATGTCCCTCAGGTCCCTGCAGGCAGATACGATCCACTTTATTTGGGGTCATGGCCGACATAGGATTCATAGAAGTGTCCTGATGGCAGCTAGGATGGATGGGGGGTCTGGCAGTCCCAGACATTGTGAAGTATTACTGGGCGGCGCAATTATGAGTCGTTCTGTCTTCGTCTGCTCTGTTTGCATACTCCAGGTGCATGGAGATCAAAAAATTGTGGATGGTCCCCATTCATCCTAACTCCTTGCTATGGGCTACTACGACCCGGCAGTTTGCTGTCCCATTATTGTACTCTATGAACCTTATGAGGTCCATTTGGAGACGGTGCCATCTGAAATTTGTTCTATGGTCAGAAGCTTCCCCCATGACCTCTTCTCTTTTTCACCCATTATTTATGGACGGTCGGCCTAGTGAGAGTTTGAGACCGTGGTTTGAACGCGAGTTGTTCCGGTTTGCGGATTTGGTGGATCACTGTACTTTGAAATTAAAGTCTTTCCATGACTTGCGCTCTTCCCACGGTCTACCTCCAACAGCTGCTTTTTCATACTTGCAAATTGGTCACTTTATGTCCACGGTATTAAAAGCTAGCATGGTTTCTCATCCCATGGCCTTTGAGAACTTGTGCCGGGGCCAGGCATTCCTCCGCAGGCTTGATATCTACAATATATAAACTTTTGATCACCCTGAGTCCGGATTCTCCCATTGAGCATTTCTATATGACTAAATGGGCAGATTATATAGGGGCACCCATCTCCAGGGACACATGGACTCAGATTTGGAAGCAGGCTGCGCATTCTTCATTCTCTGTCCAGTATCAAGAAAACCAATATAAAATACTTTATGTTTTGGTACCATACCCCGGTATTGTTGCATAGATTACAGCCGGAGGTTCCTGATTTTTGCTGGAGATGTGGAGGTCCCGGGGCTGACCTGCAGCATGTCTTCTGGGACTGTGGGGGGATAAGGCCGTTTTGGGAGTGTGTGCAAACACTTACACATGGCATCTTGGGACATGTGATTTTACCTTCTTAATATCCCATATGCTCCCCTTGGTCGTAGGTCAGGTAGACTTTTCTTGTACGTTTTGACTGTGACAAAATGCCTGATTGACAAGTTTTGGAAGCAGGTTTCTATCCCAACTACGCCTGACCTACTTCACCGTATTAAGGAGGTTCGGCATATGGAGTTCCTTACTGCTATGTCTCATAATAAATTGGACCCCTTTGACGCAGTATGGAAGCCTTGGGATGTGTACTGTATTATTAATGACTTGTGATGCGTGGTTTAAGATCATGATGGGCTGTGGATCTCTAGATGGATTTTTCCTCTTCCTTGTGTGTCTTGTTCTTTGTCTCCCCCTGTCTTTGTATTTTGTGTTAAATATCAGGTTGCTTTTGATTGGCCGGTCACTTTGACTGGGTCACGGTTTAAGTTGGACCGGAGGTATTAGGCGAACTCAATTATTTTTGAAAATGTATCTTAATTTATTTAGCTAGTATTTGACATTATGCTCTGTTTATGCTGGGACTGTTTATTCTTGTTACTCCTTGGTCTTTTTTTCTAGATGCTTGATATTGTAACAACTGTCTTATATGCTGAAAAATGTAATAAAATATACAGTTTATAAAAAAAAAAAGAAACAGATGATAGAGCTCCAGAAATAACCAGCGCTAATAAATTCACAAATTGCTGGTTCAGAGAAAAAAAGGACGAACACAGCACACAAAACATGGGAGATATTACCTAACACCCCCACCGGGGGCGCTCTAACTCCATGTGATACTAGTGCAGCACACAGAACACGGGAGATATTACCTAACACCCCAGCCGGGAGCGCTCTAGCTCCACGTGATACTAGCTCTGCACACAAAACATGGGAGATATTACCTAACACCCCCACCGGGGGCGCTCTAACTCTGTGTGATACTAGCACAGCACACAGAACATGGGAGATATTACCTAACACCCCACTGGGGGAGCTCTAACTCCATGTGATACTAGCGCAGCACACAGAACATGGGAGATATTACCTAACCCCCCCGGCCAGGGGCGCTCTAACTCCATGTAATACTAGCGCAGCACACAGAACCTGGGAGATTTACCTAACACCCCGGCCAGGGGCACTCTAACTTCATGTGATGCTAGTACAGCACACAGAACATGGGAGATATTACCTAACACCCCACCCAGGGGCGCTCTATCTCCACCTGAAATTAGCGCAGCACACAGAACATGGGAGATATTACCAAACACCCCACCGGGGGCTCTCTAACTCCATGTGATACTAGCGCAGCACACAGAACATGGGCGATATTACCCATCATCCCGGCCAGGGGGCGCTCTAACTCCATGTGATACTAGCGCAGCACACAGAACATGGGAGATTTACCTAACACCCCGGCCAGGGGCACTCTAACTTCATACATACTTCATACATACCTTTACTATCCTATTACATATATCACAAAACAACCAAAAATGTGCATCACTTCAAAATAAATAAACCAAAATAAAACAAAATAAACATGCAAACATAGAATTAAATGGCAAAAAGAAAGTCTCACATAAAAAAGCCAAAATGAAAGAACACATAAACCAAAAATCACTATATACATATATCTACAGTGCCTGTGGAAAATATAAAATAGTGAGCCAATCCACCACTAAAACATACCTTATTGTCTCATCCAGTGTAATTTAGCAAAATTGTATCAAGGCGCCTATTAGAAACAAGGGATCCATTATGGCTATTTGATGATGAAATAATCTAACCAATCTAAAAGGTTTATCTACATAATACTTACAGATAATTGCATAGAGTATTGTACTTGTACAGCAGACAGAACATGGGCGATAGTACCGAACACACCGGCCGGGGGCGCTCTAACTCCCTCTGTTACTAGCGCAGCACACAGAACATGGGAGATATTACCTAACACCCCGGCCGGGGGCGCTCTAACTCCATGTGATACTAGCACAGCATACTAGTGATGTCAATGATTGGAGTTACAAAGGCTGCAACATCTTACACATTTCACAATGACAGGGACACCTGGGTGCGTTGTAGCCGCATAATAAAGCTCTAGCAACTAGGGATGAGCGATACTATTTACAAAAGTTGAAATCGGCACGGTTTTTACGTTTATCGGAATTTTCCGATGACGCGATAGTTTCCTGTGAAAATCTGAAGGATAATCGTTATCTGGTTTACAATTGTGCCTTTTTCAGCGCTTCCTGTAATTTTTGCGGCCAGCCAATCATCTGAGAGCATAGAGCAGGGTGATCTGGGTGTATGACGTAGGCTGTGGGCGGTGTATGGATCTCATTGGCTGCAAAAATCACATGACCTCGTTTTATCTATGCAGCTGCATTTCCTGATCAGTGTCACTTCTCACTTATGTCACTACAGAGCAACACGTTTCACTGCCTGTCTGAATAGCTGTGGTCAAAGCTCAGAGAGTCATCTTCTTTTATACAGAAAACCTTAGGGATCTTAGAATATAGAGAATATCAGTTCTGATTTAGTTAGAGAGAGACTTTAAAAAAAAATCCAGTGCTGTGTGCAGCCGATTGGGCGTGTGTGTGTGTGTGTGTGGGGGGGGGGGGGGGTGTCACAAAGGAGGGTGTATATTGTGCAACCTAGTCTCTCCTGTTCTGAACTCACATGGAAATAGCAATTTTTTTTAACATTTTGTGGCCAGCAGACCTCCCACCCATTTGTTTTTGCATTTCTATTGGGGTCTGTGCTTGTCAGTTTTTTGCCAATAGCCTTGTTGTACGCAAATTGGGTTCCAGATATTTTATTGTAACCGGTGCCTGTTGTCAGCATTTTAAAACCGCCATATCTCATCCGTATAACTGTTCAATAGTTGTATATTACACTACGTGCGTCTCATTTTTTCACAAATAGGGCACTTGTTCGATAGTGTGTTGAAAACTATCAATTGCTAGTCATACTGGGCAGTTGTAAATCTCAGGGACTGAAGGAAGAACACTGTTGATTTTGTGTTACGGTTCTTCCACCAGACCGCATTTCACAGATATTTGATAGAAACAATTCTGTTTCTAATCCTAGTTGGCTGTTGGAAATTAGAGGGATTTAAGAATAACTGTGATTTGCTGTCTTTGCAGTACAGTTTCTCAAGAAGAGACTGTGAAAAACTCAGTGACAGAAAAAGCCCCCACTTGCCTGGGCTCCTCTGGGTTGAAATTAGAAACAACAGGTTTAGGGGTGACCATGGTGTGGACCACTGGAGGGGGAACCTTTTCCTGCCATCTCTCCCTAAAATGTCTGTCCAGACGAACAGCTAGAGCCATAGCCTCATCTAAAGTACCAGGGGTAGGGTAAGCCGACAATAAATCCTTCACATGGTCAGCTAACACTAATCTAAACTGGCATCTGAGAGCTGGGTCGTTCCACCCAGACGGAACGCACCAGTGATGAAATTCGGAGCACAACTCCTCCACAGTCTTTTTACCCTGCCTCAAGGTGGTCAGCTGAGCCTCGGCCACAGCTACCTCTAAAGCAGCAAAGAACCTGTCCACAGAAGACAGTTCAGGTGAGTAAGGCGGTAATGAGAATGCCCACTCCTGGGGGGAACCTTGAAGTAGGGACATAACTATTCCCACCCTTTGTTCCTCACTCCCTGATGTAAGTGGGTGGAGCCTAAAATACAGGCGACAACCCTCTCTAAATGCCACAAAGGCCTTCCCGTTGCCTGCGAACCTGTCAGGCAACTGGATAGGGGGTTCCACAGGAGGGGAAGGTAGTGCAGGGACCCTCTGACTTGGGGTAGCCTCCTGTTGTTCTACCCTGAGCGCCAGATCCTGGACTAGCTGGGTTAGCCCCTGCATCTGCTCTACCAGAGCTATCATGGGGTCCATAGTGAGGGTAGAGCAGTAACGGTTTCGGCCTGTGATAATGTCACGTCAAGGGAGGTACAGTGAGCCCTGACTGGAACCCAGCCCACTGTCCCTGCGTGTTTGATGTGCTGCCCTAGGCGGCAGACGGCAACTGGGCGACAGTCCCTGCTCTGCCTAAGTGCTGGGGCCGTCGAGAAGTAGAATAGTCAGACAGTCCGGGTAAATATCAAATAGGAACGCCAAAACCACAATTCAGAACCAGAGGGATAAACGTAAACAAGCTGGGGTCAAACATGAACTGGAGCGAGGTACAAAATCAGGAGACAAGCCGGGGTCAGGAGAACAGACCGAGTTCAGGTATACAGATAAGCAAAACACAATATAAAGAACAAGTAACACAAGGTAGCCAGGAATATCACAGGCGCTGCACTCAGCCTTCAGGGAGTTTAAATGGGATTCCTGGATACCGCCCTGTAGCTGATTGGAGCAGCCTCCGGGTCCTCCCATTGGCTGGTGCGACACGCCTCCTGTCAGGAGTGGCTGGGCTTCTGTCACTCACAGAGCTGTCAGCAGCATGTGGATTAGAGTGGGATCGCAAATCAGCTGCTGCAGCCTGTTGATCCCTGCAGCCTGAGCACAGCCTAGCCCTGACACATACCTTTTAAATTTTTATCTTTCTGAACATGGAGCGAACTGCAGGTGGTAAGCGAGCAAAGACGGGTGCAGGACATGGAGCTAGAGGTACAAGATCAGTTTACTAGAGCCCCTTGATCCTGAGACTTGGGAAATCAAGGCTCCATCTCTCACATGAGTGCTTGGATGCTCCATTTCCTCCAACATGATCCTCGCATTAAGGCCATCAAAATGAACAGCAGTTACTGGGTGGCCACCCTCCTCGATCCCCGTTACAAAGCGAAACTCAGCACTTTCCTTCCACCCACCCAAATTGAGAGTAAAATGCAGGAATGTGAGACCGTGCTGATTGATCAACTGGAGACATCTGTTGCGTCTGCTTCACGTTCTTCTAATGTCACGGTGGAACAACGTCAGCAATGTGACAGCAGTAGAGTGCCAAGTTGCCGCAGCAGCAGCAGGCATTGTGGCACAATGACCTCTGGCAATCCTTATTTACCACCTCACCAATGCATGTAATGCAGGGCACACATATGACACACAGAGACCGGCTTAAAGGGGTTTTGCCACAAAGTAAAATTGACGTGGGAAGTTTGTAAATTAAATATTAAACATTTTCAACATTCATCATTATTAAAATTCTGGACCGTTTTTTTAGCTGCTCCTTTAGTGATCCCTTGTTTACAGCTCATCTACAGGGCTGTGAGCTCCTCAGTCCTGGTCGCACATGCTCAGACATCACCTCTCCTCTCTGGCAGCTACTGAGTGTTCAACCCCAGGTGCTGTCACTCTACTCCCATCCTCTGTGCTCCTTAGTAATAAGTCAAACAGTGTGAATAAAAAAAAAAAAAAAGAAACCTCAATCAGGTCTGTGCATTGATAAAGAGGAAAAAAAAATCCACAGGTTAAGTTCCTGAAGGGATTTGAACCAAGGACCCTTGTGCTGTAAAGCAAAAATGCTACCTCTAAGCTACATTGTAGCTACTCACAGTGCTATACATAAACAGACCTTTCTGTGACCACAGAGAAGACAGGCCTGGTGATGTCATCCTGCTGGGTCACATGAGATGCAAATCAAACAAATCACACACGCCCCCTACTGAGCACACAGAGTTGAAGAGCTGAATACAGGAGGTATGAAATGAGATCGTGGCAAAACCCCTTTAAGATCATGGTGCACGATTATCTGCATCTCAACACCGATATTTTTGGATATGTTCCGGGCCCAATCGACTTCTCGGTATCCAAAATGGATTAAAGGCCCAAGCTCGCTGGCCACGCCATAGAGGTGTTGTCCTGCCCAGCAGCCAGCGTGATATCTGAGCGGACCTTCAGCACAGCTGGAGGAGTCATTACAGACAAACGCATCCGGCTTTCCACAGATAATGTTGATCGTTTGACTTTCATCAAGATGAATCAGGCATGGATCTCTGATGATGTGGTGGCCCCAATTACCGAAGTCACCGATAAGTTACCGTTCTACTTCACATTCCTCTTCCAAAAGAAATGGTCCTCTTGAAAAAAAAAATTTAAAACGATCATTTCTGATCGACTTCCGGTTCCGGCACCGCCATGGAATGAGCGTGTGAACAGCGCTTCCAGGTGGCAGATCCTTACCTGCAGGAATACCTCTGCCACGGATACCTACAACTGTTCCTCAGGACATGGCACGGGTCTGGAACTAGTGGCGGTACGGAGGGAGCCCTAATAAGAGGCGAGCAGTACAAACAGGACCTCCCGAGCCGCCCCGCACACAGACCGGCGCTACATGACACCGGGAGGACCGCCCTCCCACCCAGCGGCAAACACCGCGAGCACCAAAGCCCGCACCCTCCGGAGACCCGCATCCCTCCTCGACTGTTTGCCGACTGTTTGCCAACAGCTGACCGGGTGAGAGGCTACCTCGAGAATATACCCTAGAAGGGAGTTCGCAGCCGCATCCAGTGAGTACGCGAACGACTGCGCCCTGCCTGACGTCCCACCGAGTAACAAGGGCTGAGCTGACGGGCGGAAGGAAGGAGAGCTGCCGCAGGGGAGCCGAGAACTCTTCAGGGGGTGAGTTACCGCTATCCTTACCTGCCCAACCATTGCATTCAGGACATCGCCCCAGACTCCCCCTTCCTTTTAACGCCATTGCGGCCTCTCCTGGGCAATTCTGCAGACAGTCACAAAAGCCCGCAAAATTTTCCCGCCACGGAGGGACTCAGAAGCAGCGGCCATTTTGACTGGATCTTATACCTAACCAGCAAGCCACGCTACCCACAACAGCCAAGGCCATAACTCCCTGGGGGAATTCAAGGCCCTCCACCACAGCTTTACCCAGCCTTCACCTGCAGTGCCCGCGCTTGAAGTGCCTGCTCCTGGCACCCTTGCGTCCCACACGCCGCATTCCTTGTTGCAGCACCGCGGATGCTAAACAACATCGGGACTTAAACCCCTAACTAGTCACGCCACCTGCAGATCCTAGCTGATGGGAAAAAGTAGAACTCTCTATCCCTAACATCAGAGTCTTGCAAACCTAAGTCTGCACAAAGACATTCAACTGACAAGTATTATACAGTTGTCAGCACCAAGAGACAGCACCTTATTATATATGCAATAAGTTAGGAATCTGAAAGGACCCCTTGCAAAAAAACGTCATTACCCTCCCCAACAGTTACAAGCAAGGAAAGCGCGGGCGACCCTGTAATCCAGCCCTACAGCCGGCTCTGCTCCAAAATTTCAGACGCTGGTCTCTTCATATAAAAGTGATCTGGGCTACTCACCTGACCGCAAGGCCGCCCAATTCTACAACAACAACCAGAACTAGCTCAACACTCACATACAAATATGCTTTCAAACTTGGTGCATGGAAAAGTACCTCAGCAGAATGGGACGCTCTAAGAACACTAAATCATCCTCCAATAATGATAAGCCCCAGCTGTCAGCCCCTCCAGATCTTGTATCCCAGGAGGACAGGCAGGACGTTCTAGAGGAGATGTTCTCCTTCTCAGCGCCAGACCAAGGTTCCCCTTCAGTACTATCAGAGGACCTCCCCCCTCTATTGGCAGCGCCTGTTGACCCCCAACTAGCATCGGGCTCTAACGAAATCCAACCTGATCAGCCAGCCTCTGACTTCAAGCTTATCGTGGCAGAAGTCACCAAACAAATATCTGCTGTCCTGCAGTCTTCTCTAATGGCATCTGTAGCGAGAATGATAGCCCAGGTGAAAACTGATGTCAAGCACCACGCTGAAAGACTGGACGAGAATGACCTGCAAATCCAAGCCCTGTCAAATGAAGCTGATAAGACCCGCTCTCATATTAATGATCTTGTCCAGGAAAATCAAAGGCTTAGCGAAAAACTGGAAGACCTGGAAAACAGGTCCCGATGGAATAACCTGCGTATATTAGGCATTTTTGAGTCGATACCCCCCAAAGACCTGGTCATGCTGGGTGAGAAACAACTACCTAAGGCCTTGGGCCTACCACGCCTCTGTAAAGTGGAGCGAGCTCACCGTCTGGACCCAGACTTCAGACCGAGCACTAGGACCGGCAGAGACACCAGTGATATACCAGCAACCCTAAGGGAAAGACCGAGACAAATAATTGTAAAGTACCTGGACTTTACCGATAAAGTTGCGTTCAAGCGGCTATGGTCAGATCTTATTTTCAAAGGCCGAAAGGTTCTTATCTTTGAGGACTTTTCTGTAGCGGTAGCAAGAAAAAGGAGGGCCTTCTCAGCCGTCTGCTCCCAGCTCTTTCGGAATAACATCAAGTTTGCTCTACAATACCCCGCAACTCTCAGAATCTTCCACAAGAACGGCAATTCTTCTACCTACCAATCACCGTCCGCAGCCCAAAGATACCTGGCAGAGAGACAACAGACTCGCTCCAGGCCCCACTCTCCTTGAGTCTCAGATCGCTCCACCTCCCCCTCAGGCTTCGACATGACCTCCAAGCGCGACCCCGGACCAAGTCAAGGAGACTCTTACTCCCCCGGCCGCCTCGACCTACAAGCCCAAAGGAGCAGCGCAGACGCCAATCTTCAAGGATGGTCACGTGAGCCTAACGATCATATGTACATAGGATCAGACGTTAGACTATATCCCAAACATCTTCTGTTAAGGTTACATTTGGATAGAGTCCCAATTAGGGTGGCTCGTTGACGTGATACCTCATGCTTACCCAGGAAGTGAACTGTCCTGGACTGAATACAATGGTTAATGTTATATACTTTGATATTGTATAGACACACTATGTATGATGTCACTTGTGGATAGCAGAATCATCCTGATATTAGCTGTTTTAATGTTGTAGCTAGCCTGGTTCTTCCATCTGGGTACGGGTCCTGGGCATCACTTCTTTCACTGCCGTGACAGCATAGATCAAAGTGGTAGCAGCCTCCCTCCCCCCCCCAATCATATGCATGGAGGCTTGGTGCAGGCTGCTGATTTTGGCGCCCCAAATAGGGGGACAAACAGCCCTATAACACTCCGTAAGAAGCTCCTCCCCCACAGAAAGGTAGTTACCAACTAAGGTTTCAGACCTAATATTCATGACTCACCGTATGGTGATAGGTAGAATCAACTTCTTTCTGCTGGCCTGGAGCTCCCTAGATGTAATCTTCCTGTAATTTTGTTCAATAGCACATTCGGACAGAGGGAAGAACAACACAGGATTCACCTCCCAAGTTCCTCCAGGCCAAAGTGATCTTAGTTACTAGGTGCGGTTTTAGTTTATTAGTTTAGTTTACTTAGTCTTCCATCCACCGAACGTGCTCAAGGCGTGGAGTGACCCCTATCCGCAATAATGAAGGTTATCACATGGAACGTCAAGGGCCTACGCTCACCGAACAAACGGAAAATGGTTCTAAGACGACTAAAGCGGCTTTAAGCGGACATCGCTTTTCTACAGGAGACACACCTCTCAGAAGCTGACTATTTTAGAATGAAGGGGATCTGGGTGGGACAGGTTTTCAATTCCCCAGCGGTAAACCATAAAGCCGGGGTGATCACGCTAGTTGGAAAGCACTTACAGGGCTCAGTTGTTCATCATGTACATGACACGGAGGGCAGATGGGTGAACGTTAGGATTAACATTCATGAGGAGATATTTTCGCTCCACAACGTGTATGGCCCCAACTCTAAAAGCGAGGAATTCTTCAGACAACTAACGCCCCTTATTCTGAATGACATCAGTGAATATAAATTGGTTAGTGGGGATTTCAACTCTGTCATTTCGTCAATGGAGGACAGAGATAGAAGGGCGACTTTGACACCCACACCCACTCAGGCAACCTCGCACCTAGATAACTTTGTCCACTCCCTTAAGTTGTGCGATCCATGGAGAATGTTCAATCCAGAAGGTAGGGAGTATACATTTTATTCCCACCCCCATAACACGTGGTCCAGAATCGATTACATCTTCATGACGCATAACTTAGTCCAGAGAGTAGATGAAATTCTAATTGAAGACTTAATCATATCTGACCATGCCCCGGTCTCTGCGACACTGATGGATAAAATACCACATGGCTCCGATTACATTTGGAGATTTCCATCCTACCTGACCCAGGATGAGGAGTTCTGCAGCACTTTACGGGGATGGTGGACAGAATACCAATACCATAACGAAGCACATGCCAGCTCACCCCAGCTGTTCTGGGATACGGCCAATGTGGTCTTAAGGGGTAATCTAATGGCCCATATGCACAGATTTAAGAAGCTATCCAGAGACAAGGTGGAGGCGTTTAGTAGGGAGCTTCGCCTGACATATAACACCTTCCTCTCTTCCCCATCGGAAGAAAATAAGGTGAAGTGGGTAGAAGCCAAGCATCAATATGATTCTTGGCTAGAAAAAAGTGAGATTCGCAAATCAACTAAGAAGGAAGCCCACCTATTCCGATATGGGAATAAACCCGGTAAGCTCCTGGCAAACCTTGCTAGAGGTTTTCAACCTACCACCCCCATGCCAGTGTTGAAAGATCAGGGGGGAGTAATCAGGAGAAAAGGCGAGGAGGTGATCGAGATTCTCAGGTCATTTTATGAGCGACTCTATGCGGATGAGAAACTGGACAACCAAAAATCTAAAAGCTGGTTAACCAATGTTAGGCTTCCAGGCCTCTCAGAAGAGGAGGTGGCAGTTTTAGGCAACCCATTAACGGCCTAAGAGTTAGAAAGAGCCATCTCTGAACTCAAGAACAACAAAGCACTGGGACCAGATGGTTTCACGGGCGAGTTCTACAAGGCCTTAAAATCCCAAGTCTCCCCTACTCTGTTGGCACTTTTTAATTCCTACCTCGCCGGTAGCAAAATCCCACCAGATATGAACATGGCATATATCAAAATTACAGGAAAAGATCCCCTTATCTGCCCCATATCCCTAATAAATGTGGATCTTAAACTCCTAGCTAAGATAATGGCAGATCGGTTGGCTCCACTTCTCCCGCATATAGTCGGCAAATATAAGAAAAGTGCTGCTTGTCCAGGACGAAGTCAAACGACACCCGCTACTCCACCCTCTATCGGCTTTTTTAACTGTAGATACAGAAAAGGCCTTCGATAGTGTGGCCTGGGGCTGGCTTGATAACGTCCTGGACAAAATAGGCCTGACAGGTCCATTCCGTGTTTTTTGAGATCTCTATATGATGACCCCAGGGCGAAAGTGTGCATACCAGGTTTTATCTCCAAGTCCTTCGCCCTAGAGCGGGGGACTCGTCAGGGTTGCCCACTGTCACCATACCTCTTTGATCTGGCAATTGAACCCCTAGCCAGATTTTTGTTAGACTCAGCTGTTTTTGAGGGCATCACAATAAAAACTCACGAATTAAAGTTAGCATTATTCGCTGACGACGTTATCTTCTTTCTGAAACACCCCGAAAGAGATCTCACGAGACTATTCCGCGATCTCCAACTGTTCCATGAGTGTGCAGGGTTCAAAATCAATGAATCCAAATCTGAAATCCTGAGAATTTCGCAGAATGCTAGACCCCTTATATTATCCCAGCTTAATGTTCAACTGCAGATTGCCTCCACCTCCATTAAATATCTAGGGATACACATTGGCAAATCTCCCACTTCCATCTACAACTTAAACTACACACCCTTAATTTTGAAAATGATTAGAGAGTTGGACAAATGGTCAAATTTACCTCTTACACTGTTTGCTCGTGGACATTTGATCCGAATGATGAGCTTCCCCAAACTGTTGTACCCCTTGCAAACCATACCCCTACTACTAAAACACACTGATGTTAAGATAATACAATCTAGATTCACGCAATTTATGTGGTCACGCAAGAGACCCAGAATCTCGCTTAAAAAACTCCAACTTCCTAAACTAAGCGGCGGCCTGAATATCCCTGACATTAGGAGATATAATCTGGCCTGCATCCTCTGTCATTGTATTGACTGGATTAAAAACACCATCTCCATGGAACCTAACAGCCCTGTTACATACAAGGTTTGCCTATATCCCCTTAGATATTAGATCTTGCCTTATCCTACGGGACATCATAGTGACGTGGAAGATCTGCCGCAAGCTTTTTAGGCTTCCAGCAACCCTCAGCAAATATATGCCTCTGGTGGGCCACCCGGAGTTTCCTCAGGGTCTTCACAATGGGCACCTCATCCATTGGAAATCACTAGGGGTAACTACGGTGGAGCAGCTTATCGGCCCTGATAATGCCTCATATCTGTCCCTTTTTGGAGCTGAATAGCCGATACAGATCCCATCTTCCCATTTCCTTACGTATGGGCAAACCACTGCCTTCCTGAGATCGAGGGTGACATGCCTGAACCAAGAATTCTCTATTAATCCCTTTGATGACCTTATTGGACCTACATCCAGTAGCCACTCCCTTTCTGTATTATGTGCGAAGCTTCAAGAACCTATAGCTCAAGGAACGGAATCAGCTCATCTTCTCGTGCTGGGAGAAGGCTTTTCCTGACCAAAACATTGCACTAGCTGTCCTGGATGGATGGAATGGGGTACGCAAAGCCGTGATAAACGAAAAGTGGAGGGAGACCTACTTTAGGTTCATCCACCAGGCTATCTTCGGCTTCAACATACCCACACATCCTAATGCCCCACAGCGTAAGACCGCCTGCCCCAAATGTGGACAACCTAAAACGGACCTTCTCCATGGAATGTGGAACTGTCCTGAAACCACAACGTTCTGGTCAGATCTGCATATCAAAATTAGTCGGACTTGGGACGTTTTATGTCCTTTTGCACCCAGGACATACCTGTTCCATGACTTTTCAAATGTAGGGAAACTCCACTATCTACTACACCTATCCTTTCTAGCGGCAAAAAAAGATGCCTTCTAAACCACTGGCTAGAACCTGAGGCTCCTAGTGTGGGGGAGGTATGGGCCTTGATGAAACATTACTTGCACATGGAGAGAGTAGAGGTGGAGTTATCCAAGGAAACCCGGACAGAGAAGTTCTTTGAGAAATGGACCCCATTCATCACGCATTTCATGACCTCGGACCAAAAGGTCATTTTGCTGGTTTTGCGGTTAGGAGACTGTAAAAGACACCAATTGTACACGGTTTCATGAAAAAAACGTATTCCATTTACTCCTTTATTCATGAAAATTTTAAGCACGGTCAATGGTTTTAGGGTCATGGTGCTGTGAGATACAGCTATAATCAAGGTCCTTTGGAACAGAAATGTGGGTTCTAAGTGGCATTTCTACCTCACAATTTTTTATTTTTTTTTTTGAAATTCAGAAAGAGTTTTATTAAAAACAGTATGAATACAAATCGTATTACACATGATAACAAAGATCACCTTCTATCTACACATCGTGAAAATGTGTTACATAGATTAGACATTCAGATATCAAACACGTTTGGAGCAAAATTCAAACTGAAATCTACAGTTGTTAAGACACAGTCAGTCTGGGTGTGTTCTCTAATATTGAGAGTCCCTCAGCATGAGAGAGTCTGCACGGTCAGATTCAATGATACACAGATTCGGTAGCCTAGTTTGGCAAGCTATAGAAATTAGGCACATTCATTATCAAATGCAAAACACGTTGGAGCTCAACAAGTAATAAAAAAAGAAACAATAAATCCAAAAGAAAGAAAGACAGAATTTGTCCGCCCGTCACTATCCCCAACAAGCAAAAGGTGAGCACGAGGGGGAGATAAAGAGGCATCGTCAAAAGGAGGATCGGTATAGATCAGATTGACAGAAGACTAACCAGTCCTCCCAGGTTTGAAGATGTCTTAATTCTAATTGTGGGGAATCATTTTTTTTTTTTTTTTTTTAAACTCTTTTTTTATTAGTTTTCCGAATGCACAATGTCAATAGCATATAACATGAAGATGATTTACATCTATTAGCCTTTGATTATCTCGAAGGTATAGGAAAAATATGAGCAAAAAGTTGGTTTCTAATACACCATATAACAATGCATAACTTTAAGACATTTGAAACTGTGACAACGGCATATCAGTTATCTAATTCCCTCTAGGTCGCAACCCGCTGTCAACACACCCATCCTCATTCCTTGGTGGCCCTTCCCGATCCGCACCCCGACCCCACAGCCCCCTCCCATAGGTTGTGGTTTTCAAGCCACCAGATTTCTGGACTAATCGCTGTGTTTTCCGGGTACGGATCCGAAGCGCCCCCTTACATGCTGTTCTATTCCAATGAGCAAAAACTATCGGCCAGCCATAACACCTATTCTAGCCATGTCGTTTGGTTATGTCGTTTGGTCGCCCATCAGGTCGATATATCATAGAAAAAGAAAAAAAAGGCACATATATAGAGTAAATATTACCACATGTACTATAACAATAAAATAAAACAGTTAAACTGTAACATATCGTGCAGGAGAGGCATTGCACCCAGGCCCAACTATATGTCTGTCATTTCTGCTATCAGAATCAAGATATACAGTACATCTCGAGAATTAATAGGTAATCGAGCAAGTACGCAAAGGGGGGAGTTCATGTAAGAGGCTATGCAAATGAGAGTGAACTCTGGTGGAAGAATAAAGCCCAACCTCTACCTCGGTGATCTCAGGGTCCCGCTCATGTCAATTTAAGTCTTCCCAAAGTTCCGAGAGATCAGCTCTCAGGTACCAGTTGGTGTACCTAAAGGGGGTATGAGTCGAGCAATCTCCTCATCTGACATAAACCCCATCATGAACGGTTGCCACTGTGCAAAGAACCTATCAGATTGCGATTCCTTCATACGCTGTACTATTTGCATTTCCAAGGACATATATTTCTTAGCATGATTAAGGACCATGTCTAAGGAAGCCATGTCAGCGTCAATCCATTTTTCCAAAATACACCGTTTTGCTCCCAACAAGAATACTTGCACCCAGTGGTGGTAGGTCGTGAAACAACACCACCTCTGGCTTGAGGTCTAAGCAAATATTTTCCTTTCTTTCCAGGAAATCTAGCAGCTACTTCCAGAAGTTTTGTATTGTTGCACAGTACCACATTCCATGTATCATGTCTGTTTTCGGAGTCGCACATTTAGGACAGGCTATCAATCTACTTTTTGGATGGGAGGGTATATCAAACCCATACACTGCCTTATGGACGAACCTAAAATACGATTCTTTTCACTTCTCGTTAGATATTATTTTGTTAAGTTTGTTCCACCCGTCAAGTACTATGCCCGGCATCTCCGAATAGCGGAACTCCTTCCCCCAATACTTAAAGAGTAGTCCTCCTTTAGATTGGACCACTGGGTCTCTTAAGATCTTATATAGTGATGATAGGGAATGTTTAATATTAGGATCTGCAGTGATACCGTCTAGTATCATGTCAACAAAGACCACCCGCAAGTCATGCACTCTAGAGCGTATAAATCCCACAACTTGGCCATAGGACAAAAAGTGCGAGCGTGGACTGTCATGCAACTGGCTAAAATTTCGAAATTTCAAGATCCGACCCAAGTCAGAGTCCCAGAGATGCTGGATCGTCAGAGCACCTTTTTCTACCCAAATTCGAAACTACTTATTTGTTAGGCTTTGGGGAAACTCGGGATGCCTCTTTAGAGGCATATATTTACTTATGGACCAGGGGAGCTTCCATATTTTTCTGATCGATTTCCAGGAAGCTATGGTATCTTTAAATAACAGATTACTCCTGATATAATGAGGGATGTGAGCAAGCTTAGTGTGTAAAAGGGACGCGAGTGACCAAGGGTGGGTGTATGCAGCCTCTAAAGTGGTATTTGAGTAGAATTCCGTACCCTGAATCCAGTCGAGACAGTGTCTCGCCAAGCAAGCTAAGTTGTAGGAGCGCACGTCTGGGAAGTTAAGCCCTCCTAGGTACTTTGGAAGTTGCAACTTATTGAGAGCTATCCGAGGTCTTTTAGAGGACCAAATAAATTTAATGAAGGCTGAGTTTAAATTGTTTACGTCTTTGTGTTTCAGTAAAAGGGGGATGGTCTGCAGGGGGGTAGAGCTATTTTGGGAAGCCTATCATACGAACCAATTGGCATCTTGCAAAAAGTGATAAAGGTAGCCATGACCATCTCTCTAAGTCTTTTTTTATCCTTTGTATCTGTGGTGGGAAATTTAGGCGGTAGATGGATTCTGGGGTGCGTCCTATTTTTATCCCTAAGTATGTGATGTACTCTTTAGCTATTTTTACCCCCCTCCCAAGACCACCCCCTGGATCAGTCCCTGATTTCTTTCCTATGGATAATAACTCGGATTTTGATTTGTTTATGTTAAAGCCTGAACAAGACCAGAAGTCCCGAAGCTGTTGCAACAAATTTTCCATATCCCTTGCTGGGTTGGCCATATAAAATATTACATCATCAGCAAACATAGAGATTGTTAATTCTCTTCCCCCCACTAGAATACCTTCGAAGATGGGATTAGAAAGTATGAATTGGGCAAAGGGCTCCACCGCCAGGTTAAATTGGAGCGGCGAGAGCGGGCAGCCCTGAAGAGTAAAGCTTTGGGACAGAAACCCTGGGATACACACCCTCGCTTGAGGTTTGGTGTAAAGCACTGACAAAAAAGTTCTAAAAGGTCCTTTCAGATTTATTTTATCTAGAACTAAATTTAGCCATCCCCAATCCACCAAATCGAAGGCCTTTTCCGTGTCTACTGTAAATAGAGCTGCTCCCGAATATTTACTTTTGTGTTCCTGGGCCGAGTGCAGGGTTAACATAACCTTTCTGATGTTGGTTACAGCCGACCTATGCCTTATAAACCCGACTTGCTGTGGACCGATAAGCTTCGGGATGACCTGGGCCAATCTGTCCGCTAGGATTTTAGCTAGCAGCTTTAAATCAACGTTTATAAGGGAGATCGGCCTGTAAGAGCTTGGTGATGTCGGATCCCTACCCTGTTTGTGTATTACCTTAATATGCACCATATTTACCACTTCTGGAATTGGCTCACCCTGCAAGTAGCGGTTATAAAGGTCGGTCAAGGGCTGAGAGATTTGTGATTTTAGTATTTTAAAGAATTCGCCTGAAAAACCATCTGGTCCTGGGGCCTTGCCTGCCTTGAGTTCAGAGATTGCCCTCTCTAGCTCTTCTTGAGATATGGGGGAGCCCAAACCTTGACATTCTTCCTCCGATAGAGCCGGGAGCTGTATGTTTCCTAGCCAATTACCTGAATGATCATCCCGCAATTGCTCATCTGCATATAGTTTCTGGTAAAAGTTTCAGAATATTTCCGATATTTCCCTACCCGAGTTGTGGAGCAACCCATCCGACCCTTGCATCGTTGGAATTATTGACTTGGGGGCATTTCCTTTCGCTAGCTTGGCCAAGAGTCGACCCGCCTTGTTTCCCTATTTAAACAAAACTGCTTCGGACTGCAATTGTTTAAGTGCCTCTATCTTCTCTAGCCAAGTTTCATAAGAGCTTTTGGCTTCCCCCCACTTCAACTTGGTGTCCTGTGATGGATGCAGTAGGAACGCTGAATATGTTTGGCGTAGGAGATTACTATGGGTCTTTATTTTATCTGCTATTTTATGTTTGAGGCCTGCTACATACGAAATTAATCTCCCCCTAAGTACCGCTTTGCCCGCCTCCCAGAAGATTTGAGTGGAGGTGACAGAGTCCTCATTAGTTGCCTGATACTCTAGCCACCAGCCTCTCAGCATCGTCTGGAAATCCTCATCTTGAGCCATGTAACTAGGGAAGTGCCAAATAAAATCCGTTCCCTTAGGATTCGTTTCTTGTAATTCTAGAGTAACTGGTGAGTGATCAGAGATTATCATGTCATTAATGTCGACCCTGTCCACTCTAACCAGGAAGTCTGGCGGGAGGAATATGTGGTCTATACGCGACCAGGTATGATGGGGGTACGAATAATGCGTGAATTCCCTATCTTCCGGATGAAAAACCCTCCATGTATCTATCAACCCCAGGCGCTCTACAAAGTTCGCCAGGGGTGGGGGATGCGTAGAACCCCCAATACTGTGATCCACCACTCTTTTCCTATCCTCTCTTGTGGACATTACCATGTTCAAATCTCCCCCAATCACCTTATTTGTAAGCACATCCTGGTGAATCTCTTGTTCTAAAGAGCTAAAGAATTGAGCTTGACCCGTATTTGGCCCATAGACACTGTATATAGATAAATCTTCACTTCCCGTGCGGAGGTAATCCCACGCCCATCGTCCCTCCGCATCAGTTTTTACACTGACAATATCCCTGGCAAGTTTTTGTGTATGAGAATCAGTACTCCTGCCTTACCATTGACCGCTGATGAACCCACCACCTCCCCCACCCACAGCCTTTTCATCCTATGAAGATCCTCTTCTACGAGGTGCGTCTCCTGAAGCAATGCCACGTCTGCTTTCAGGCGCTTCAGGTGGTGCAGGACCATGAGCCTTTTATTTGGTGACTTTAGCCCCTTCACGTTCCATGTAACTATTCGTATGAAAGATAAGCACTTACATTGATGGTCTTGGACACCGGGAGCCCTCTGCCCTGCACGACTATAACCTTGAAAACAATTGAATGCAAACAACAAACATAAACAATAACAAAGCATCCAATAGCAGGAAGAGTGAGTACCGACCCTCCTCCCAACATGCTTGCTTGGTAATGGACTTCACTTTTTTCTGTGATAGAGCAAAGTGTGCTGATCATACACTTCGTCTAACCTCCCTCCTTCCTCCTTCGTCCCCCAAGCTTCCCCCTCTCCCCCCCAGAGACCAAAACAAACCAGGAGCTACTGGAGATGATTGTGCCCGAAGGCTTAGAGTGCCCAAAGCTGTTCCAGCCTCTATTTTCTTCACCCTCTCCCAGAATCTCCAAGTCATGAAGCAACAAAATTTCAAAGGATACAACTTATCAACATAGAAGATGTCCAGCTATTATCATAAGTTTGAAAGCTGGATAGCGCTGCTACTCAAAGTTTATCCAGTCTGACGGGTGAAAGCTTTTCAGGTTTCTTCTGATGAGGAAAGTCTTTGGCTTGACTTAATCTTTTCCGGGCATTTTGATGCCGCTGAAAGCTGTGACCTTGGAGCCTCTTGAGCCTCCGGCTTTCTTGGTGGGGTCCTCCTCTCCGCAACTGAACTCGAGCTCCTTCGCAGAAAAGTCTTTGCATCCTCCATTGCTATGGAAAACTTTCAAGATGGCTGGATAGAGGAGTGCAAATTTGACTTTGATTTGAAACAGCTCTGTACATATACTTGCGAAAGGTCTTCTTCTCCCGAGAACCTCGGCTGAGAAATCCTCAAAAAGCAAAATTCTGGAGCCTCTGATTTGCAGTCTGGAGTTGTTACTCTTGTATGCTCTGAGGATAGCTGCCTTGTCTGCAAAATTTAGAAACTTCATGATGACTTGTCTCGGCCTTTCTTGTAGTGCGCGAGGCATGTTGGGGTCAGTGATGGAGTAGGTTCTTTTGTCCGGTCCTACTCTATGAGCTCGCTCGACTTTGCACTGTTGTGGTAGATTCAGGGCATTCGGAAGTTCGGTTTCACAGAGAGACACCAGATCTTTCTGAGGGATAGACTCAGGTATATATTTTCATAGATGAGGTCCTGTATTTTGGCATGATGGTTATCAGATATGTCCTCAAGGGCCTGGACTCTGTTCTCTGCCTCGTCTAGGCGCTTCGTATGCAGTTGAAATTCTGTCTGTATTTGCTTAAGCGTGGAGGATATCAGGTTGGTCAGCGTTTCTTGAATGTCTGGCGCAAGCTCTCGGGCTACCTCCACTGCTAATAGCTTTCTCTCAAGGATATGCTCGTCTGGGGTTCCCTCAAGTTCAATCGTTTCGTCGTCTTGGTAAGGGCTTGTCGGTTGTTTAGGGGCTGATGAGCGAAGCATGGGGCAGAGTCAGGCACATGTTTTGATTGCGACTGCGCTGACAAGCTCCCCTCCATTGTTGACTTTGTAACTTTCCCCATTTTCTGAAAATATTTCTCCATGTGATGTTTCACAGAGTGGTAGACTTTGCTTTTGTCTGAGTTGTTTCACTAATAGAGTAGGACAATAAGTTTCTAGCAGAGGTTAGTTGTCAGTTCAGGAATAAAGTTGAAGGAGCTTGCAGTTTCTGTTCCTGCCAGGAGATGTCGCTATAAGACTATGCATAGGCAGCTCATGTGCTTTTCAACAGCAGTTCTCACAGTTCAGGACTATTATGGTGTGACAACTAGGAATATTTCAAAGCTGTGGTAGGATCTGCTCCACAAGTAGGTGAGTATAGCGATTTATCTTTTAACTAGGCTATCTCTCTTTTATATTTCTTGAGAAGAGTTCAGATTAAGTGCTCAGGTCTGAGACTGCAGAAGGGTTACTGAAATGGTGTGTGATCCTTCTCAGTGGAGTGGGCTCAAAATGGCCGCCAGGCAGGGCGTCTTGTCGCCAAACTTCCCGCCACCCACACTAACTTCACTGTATTGGAAGTCCTCTTGGCCTTAGTGTAACCTCTCCTTTCACCTTCTGGGTGTCAGGCAGCCTTTTGGTGAACGAGCGGGCAGACTGTAGCAGCCGAGTCCTTGAGCCTGCCGTTAACACTAGCCTGCGCTCTCTGCTGCTGCCGCCTCCTACTTTCTGTGCGGCCGCACTGTCAGCTGCGGAGTCCCGCTGGTTGCTGCTTGCGGCCGTTAGTCGCGGTCCCCGTCTCGCCTCTGTACCTCCGGTATTGCGAGCACTGCGCCGCAACTCCGCCCCTCTTGCACTCCGCTCTTGCCTGTCAGCTACGGAGTCCCGCTGGTTGCTGCTTGCGGCCGTTAGTCACGGTCCCCGTCTCACCTCTGTGCCTCCGGTATTGCGAGCACTGCGCCCGACCTCCGTCTCTCTTGCGCTCCTCTCTTGCCTGTGCCTCCCGGTTTGATGTAGGACACCGTTGTCGGTTTTTTTTAGCTAGTCTCCGGGGGTGAGCGGACGGGAGCTCGCGATCACCGCTCACTCCATCACAGCGCCGGAACCGGAAGTCTCAGGGAATCATTTCTAAGCTCTTCCATGCGCTGTAGAACATGGACTTCTCGCAGCCAGGAGGAGACAGACGGTCTCACTGTGGACCTTTATAATCTCGGGATGACCATTTTTGCTGCCAGGAGGAGAAATAAGATAAGATGAGACCTGAGAGTGGAAGTCAGGAGAGGGACCTGAAAAAGGAGCAAAACAGCAGAATCGTTTCGGAGCCTCAACCCTGTATTTGAGTGTATAAGCTCTAAAATTTGTATCCAAAAGGGATGAATCTCAGGGCAGCCCCACCAGACATGGGACATGGTACCCACATTTGCTTGTCATCGCCAACTTATGTTAGTGACTCCCGTATAGAGAGAATGTAAGAGTGCCGTGACTCTGTACCAGCGCGTAACAATTTTGTAATTGAGTTCCTGGGCTTTTACTGAGACGGATGATTTGTGAGAAAGGAAGAATATTTTCCCCCAGTCCTCTGTCCCGATGGTCCCTCCCAGTTCCCTCTCCCAACTCGCCTGAAAGGGAAATTCACCCACTACAGGTGGCTTTAGCAAACCATAGATCCTTGATAGGACACGTGCCCCAGGGGAGCCCTGCAGACACCACTCCTCAAACGGCGTAAGGGGCCTATGCAAGTCCAGTGGGGACTTGAGGGCAGCATATAGACTTCTAAGCTGGTAGAAATTAAAGCTTGAGAAGTTTGTTGTTGTAGAGTCACCAACAAGTTCTTGGTAAGGGAGGTCTTGGTAAGGGAGGTCTCAGCAAGCACCTTCCTAAAAACTGTAGAAGGCGGGGAAAGCCCCAATACCCCAATCAGCGCTGTTTCCACTGATTTCGGTACTGCCGGGTTACCTTTCATAGGTGTACATGGGCCTCCTGGGTTAAACAGAATCATTTTTGATGGATATTTCCTACAAACTAAAATAGAGGTCCCAGTCACCAATGGACACGCTCAATGAATTTTTTGGGCATATAGGTAGCTGAAAGCCAGGGTAATGCTGACACTGGGGCCCCATATATTAGCGACTCAAGGTGTACCCAAAGTTTCTTAGATAAATTAGAAAAAGAATCCAGAACTCGGGTCATTGTTGCTGCAAGATAGTATGCTTGAAGATCGGGGAGAGCGAGGCCACCTTCTGTCTTGGGCCTTGTGAGAATAGAGTACGCCAACCTTGGGCGTTTCTGGGCCCATACAAATTTCGAGATCAATTTGCGGAGGGCAATGAAGAAAGGCTTGGTTAGCACTAGAGGGATGGTTTGAAATAGGTAAAGAAGGCGTGGAAGGACATTCATTTTTATAATGTTAATACGCCCAATCCAACTGAAATCCTTCTTATCCTACTTCAAAAGATCACAACTCAACGTGTTGAGCATAGGCGCAAAATTTAGGTCATATGTCTTTTCCATGCATGCAGAGATATGTACCCCCAAGTATTTAAAGGAAGACGTGGACCACGAGGAGGGGAAGGAGGATCTCAACTGCCGTAGAAGGTCATCTGATACATAGAAGCTTAAAGCTACACTCTTAGACATATTAATTTTATGCTGGCTAAAGGAGCCATATTGTTGCAGAGTTCTAAGTGCTGCCGGTAATGACTCCAGGGGCTCTGTAAGATAGAGTAACAGGTCATCCGCGAATGCCGAGCACTTCACTTGTCGGTCAGCAACGCGGATACCACGAATAGAATCATCCTCTCTATACCTCACAATTTTTCAATCTCTTTTTTTAGATCCGAGAGGCAGACTGAGTCAGACAGCAGAGATTCGTTCAATCTCCAAGAAAAAGGGGGCTTATTGTAGTGGGGAAGAATTAAGTCGCAATGCACTGGGGCGTGGTCTGAGTGTATGATATTTCCAATGAAAGAGTGGGAAATCTGTGGGAGTAAGGAATGAGCTGGGAGTATATAGTCTATCCTGCTATAAGATTTATGAGGGTGGGAAAAAAAGGTGTAGTCTCTATCATTAGGATGGAGGAGGCGCCAGACATCTATTATTATTATTATTTATTATTATTTATTTTTGAGCGCCCTTGATTCCAGAGCACTGTACATTCAGGTTTCATACATAACATAGGTCAAACAAGTACAAAGGTGACAAATTACTAACTAACAACTGGTACAGAAGGAGAGAGGTCCCTGCCCGTGAGGGCTTACAGTCTACGAGGAGGTGGGAAGAGACAGAAGGTGAGGGGCAGACAAGGTTAAGGATAGTGTAGTGACAGCAGGGTTATTGTTGGTTATAGGCAATCCTGAAGAAATGGGTTTTCAGGTTGCCTTTGAAGCTGGTGAGAGTGGGGGAGAGTCTGAGGTTTTGGGGCAGTGAGTTCCAGAGTGTGGATGAAGCACGGGAGAAGTCTTGGAGACGGTTGTGTGAGGAGCTGATAAGGGGAGAGCAGAGAAGAAGGTCCTGTGAGGAGCGGAGGTTGCGTGAGGGGAGATATCTGGAGATTAGAGCAGAGATGTATGGAGGGGAATGGTTATGGAGAGCCTTGTAGGTCAAGGTTGCTAACTTGAACTGGATTCGCTGGGCAATGGGAAGCCAGTGAAGGGATTGGCAGAGGGGAGAGGCAGAGGAGTAGCGAGGAGAGAGGTGAATCAGACGGGCAGCAGAGTTAAGGATGGAATTGGAGGGGAGTGAGGGTGCTAGCTGGGAGGCCACAGAGAAGGATGTTGCAGTAGTCTAGGCGGGAGATAACGAGGGCATGGACCAGCATTTTTGTGCTTTCGAAGTTAAGGAAAGAACGGATACGGGAGATATTTTTCAGGTGGAGGCGGCAGGTGGATGTGAGGGTTTGGATGTGTGGTTTGAAGGACAGATTGGAGTCAAGGGTTATCCCAAGGCAGCGGACTTGTGGAGCTGGTGAGAGAGTGTAGCCATTGACTGTGATAGAGAGATCAGGTGGAGGGGTGGAGTTGGATGGTGGAAAGATGATGAATTCAGTTTTCTCCACGTTTAGCTTCAGGAGACGTGAGGAGAAGAGGAGGATATGGACGTAAGACAGTCAGGGATCCGGGAGAGCAGAGAAGTGACATCTGGGCCAGAGATGTAGAGTTGGGTGTCATCAGCATACAGATGGTATTGAAAGCCATGCGATGCTATTAGTTGACCCAGACCACTAGTGTAGATAGAAAAGAGTAGTGGGCCCAGGACAGACCCCTGGGGTACACCAACAGAGAGAGGCCGGGGGGGAGGAGGTGGTGCGTGAGTGAGAGACGCTGAAAGTCCGATCAGTGAGGTAGGAGGAGATCCAGGAAAGAGCCAAGTCCGTGATGCCGAGGGAGCAGAGGATTTGTAGCAGGAGGGAATGGTCGACAGTGTCAAAGGCAGAGGACAGGTCTAGGAGAAGCACAGAGTAGTGGCATGAGGCTTTGGCTGTTGCTAGGTCGTTGGTGACTTTGGTTAGGGCGGTTTCTGTAGAGTGGTTGGGTCGGAAACCAGATTGCAGTGGGTCAAGGAGAGAGGAAAGTTGAAGATGGACGTGTTGTTCGAGGAGTTTTGAGGCGAATGGAAGCAGTGAGATGGGGCGATAGTTGGACAGACAAGAGGGGTCAAGAGATGGTTTCTTAAGGATGGGTGTGATGGTCGCATGTTTAAAGGATGAAGGGAAGATGCCAGAGGTTAATGATAGGTTGAAGAGATGGGCGAGGGCTGGGATGATAACAGCACTAAGGTCAGGGATGAGGTGAGATGGCAGTGGGTCAAGATTACAGGTAGTGAGTTTGGATTTGGACAGTAGAGTGGAGAGGTTGTCATGAGTGGCAGTAGAGAAGCAAGTTAGGAGGGTGTGGTGATGAGCAGGTGTAGAGGTGGGATGTGGGGACACTGCAGGAAAAGAGATAGACAGAGGGGACTGTGGGGTGAAGCTTTGTCTGATGAGATTGATCTTAGTTAGGAAGTGAGTGGCGAAGTCGTCTGCTGAGAGGAGAGATGGGGGAGGGGGTGCTGGTGGACGGAGGAGAGCGTTGAAGGTTTTGAACAGTTGTCTGGGGTTGTGAGACAGGGAGGATATGAGGGTGGTGAAGTAGTCCTGTTTGGCTGATGAGAGTGCAGATTTAAATGTATGCAGTGATTGTTTGTATGAGGCGAGGTCGTCGGTGGAGCGGCTTTTCTTCCAGCGGCGTTCGGCAATTCTGGAAGCTCGCCTCAGTTGTTTGGTGGAGTCTGTGTGCCAGGGTTGTCTGTTGGTTTTGCGTGTTCTGTTGTGTGTGAGAGGGGCGACCATGTCAAGAGTGGAAGTGATTGTGTTGTTGTAGAAAGTGGTGGCTGCGTCAGGGTCAGTAAATGAGGATATGGTAGAGAGGGGAGAAAGAGATTCAGAGAGAGTGTGAGGGTTAAGGTGTTGTAGGTTTCTACGGGGGAGCAGTAGATTTGGGGCAGGTGTGGTGGAATTGGTGGAGAAGGTGAGCAGATTGTGGTCAGAGATGGGTAGAGGAGAGATTGAGGTGTTAGATAGAGGACAGAGGTGGGTGAAGATGAGGTCCAGTGTGTGTCCATCTTTATGAGTGGCTCCAGAGGTCCACTGGGTGAGGCCAAAGGAAGAGGAGAGTGACAGGAGTTTGTTAGTAGTGGAGCAGGGGGTGTCGATTGGGATGTTGAAATCTCCCATGATAATAGTGGGGATGTCAGTGGAGAGAAAGTGAAGGAGCCAGGAAGCGAAGTGGTCGAGGAAGGCGGTGGCAGGGCCTGGGGGACGATAAACAACAGCCACTTGGAGGTTGGAGGGGGAGTAGATGCGGACGGAGTGCACCTCGAAGGAGGGGAGGGTGAGGGAAGGTAGTGGTGGGACGGGGACAAAAGAGCAGGTATCTGACAGAAGAAGGCCGACACCTCCGCCATGTTTACTTCCAGAGCGGGGGGTGTGGGTAAACTGAAGCCCACCGTAAGAGAGTGCAGCAGGGGAGGTTGTGTCAGAAGGTGTCAGCCAGGTTTCCGTTAGTCCAAGGAAGGATAGGTTGCGGGAGATGAAGAGGTCATGGACGAAGAGAAGCTTGTTGCTTACAGAACGTGCATTCCAGAGGGCTCCAGACAGTTGCATGTCACGGAGCATTCTACGGATCCTGCCCAGGGAACTCAGCGTCATAGTAGAGCGACTGCTCAAGGTATCCACTGATGGATTTAGCGTCAGATTGAAGTCACCACAAAGAATAAGTTGTCCCTGGGCAAAACCCGTGAGGGCATCTAATGTTTTAGAGAAGAAAGAGGGAAGACCTGTGTTAGGGGCATATATGTTGGCGATTGTGTAGGTGCGTCCCTGAATAGCACACTTGACAAACAGATAACGCGCATCAGTATCCGACAGGACATCCAGGACCTGAACCGGCAACGATTTATGAAAGAATATCGCGACCCCCTTTGTTTTGGCGAGCGAGTTACTGCTATGGTACCAGGCAGGGAAATACCTATTCCGGAAACCCTGGATGTGGGTAGCTAGCAGATGAGTCTCCTGTATGCAAACAATGCGTGACCTCTGCTTGTGGAGATAGTAAAGGACCTGTGCACGTTTCTCGGGCACGTTGAATCCCTTTACATTGAGGGATGTTATCCTAATACTAGTCATTAGGAGTTAAAAAAAGAAGGAAAAAAGGAAAACATCTGGATAAAGTACCCGAGAAACTAGTGCGACAAACGGGGTGAGACCGATTTTGGAGACCAAGTGGGTCTAAGATAGGACGACCAGCCCAACATTTAACAAAAAGGCCTATACAAAGCGGGCCAACATCAAACAATGCGCAGAAAAGTAACTGCATCAGCCAGAGGATCATAAAAACTGGCCAGTGCTCCCCAGGGGCAGGGGGGGTGCATACCCAAGATGGGGAATGCATATGTGGAAGAAAGAAACGTCATACAATTGGAGACGTCCCAGGAGCAAAAAGTCTAATGAATGTCCAGATGGGGGGCGGGACCGGGCGCAGCACCTTTCAGATAACACTCAGCGCACGCCCAATCCCCCCCCCCCCAACCAGTCAGTATTTACCAGCAATAGCAAACATGAATCAATAGTCGCTGGCGCAGAAGAGGGTAAGGGAAAGAAACACTCATCTGGGGTATAGCCCAGAACCACAGGAGGTAATATCAGGTACAATAACAATGACAATACCCCGGCACATAAATACTCATGACAAAACCTGTGTGTCGGGACCATAGTCCATGGTCTCAGCGATGCGGAAGTCTCTTGGGTGGGGAAGATTCAGGGCTGCCCGAACTCCGTCGAGGTCTTTGAGGCTTCGACCACTCGAGTACAGCAGATCGGACCCGCTGAGCCCCAGGCAGTCCCTGTGGTGTGGAGAAGTCTATCTCCAGTGTTGCTTCCCATTCCGGGAGAGTCATCTCAGGGAGGTCGAGAGCAGCTAGAAAGGCTGGGAGATCCGAGGGAGAACGAAGTATCAGAGACTTATCCCTGTGACGGACCTGAACGGAGAAAGGGAACCCCCAGCGATAAGGGATGCCCCGGTCTTGCAATAGCGACAACAGCGGTTTGACAGAGGCTCGAAGACGAAGGGTTCTCCTGGATAGGTCTGGGAACAGGTCCATCTGCACCCCATCGAAGACGATTTTCTGCATGATCCGAGCTTTACGCATTATTTCTTCCTTCAATGTGTATCTGTGTACTCTGCAGATTATGTCCCGTGGTCGAGCAGGATCTTGACTTTGTGGGCGGAGAGCCCTGTGGGCCCGGTCAAACTCAATCACCGTCGTCTCCGGTCTCCCTAGAATGTAGTTGAAGGCTTTTGTCAGGGTGGGGATCAGGTCACCTGTTTTAATGGACTCCGGGAGACCCCTGATTCTAATATTGTTTCGCCTGCTGCGATTCTCCAGGTCATCCATGTGGTTTACTAACTGCGTAACTCGGTTCTGCTGCTCCGACATAGACACTTGTAAGGCAGCAATAGCGGACTTCGTAGATGTTCGGTCACTCTCCACTTGTGCGACCCTCTCTTGCAGGGCTGCAACGTCAGCTTGAACTGGAATCAGGTCCTGTTTCCATGTGTGGCGTAAATCCTGAGCTATCTTCTGGATGTCGCTTTTGGTAGGAATTAAGGAAAGGAGCGCTTTCAGCTCCGGATGAGCTTCTAATGCGTGAAGTGCTTCTTCAGGAGGAGTCAAACCTGGTGTCTGTATCTCAGCATAGTAGCCCCCCGGGGTGGATATCTCAGTTGAGTGCTGAGGGCTAAGGGTTGGTGCAGTGGGGGTGTCCCCCCAAGTGGGTGAATTTGAAGCTGAGCGCCACAGCTCATTGTGACGATGTGCCAGTTGGGGCAAGGTGGCGTCCACAGGGGCTGGTCCTGATCTAGGAGCCAGGGGCGAGGGACTCAGTGTATCTGAGGGCATAGTCCCTGAGATGTGAGTCTGTTGTAGGGAGCTGGAGGGCTCCGCAGCCCACTGTCTAGGAGATGCTGCAGGTGCTAGCCCCCTAGCCCATCCCTCAGTTAGGTCCAGAGTGTGGCTCACTGGTACTAAGGGGATAGAATCCTCAGCTCCCCTGGGGCCCTCCTGACTCTTCATAGCCCCTGTCACAGTCGTGCTCGAGGCCCAGGATGTCTGTCCCTCAGTGGTCACAGCCACATTGCAGGGGGATGTTCTGTACCTGCCGGAGCTCTGTGCAGCCTCCTCCACGTCTCTGCTCTCGCTGGGATCCGCCGCAGATTCAGTACCATCCGGGGCTGCTTTTTTGTCCGGCGACCGCATCCTCCTGTCTTCATCCGCCGCACTCCGGGAACTTTCTGCGCCCGTCGCCCTCCGCTGCGACGAGGAGGCTGTGGCTGCTCTCGGGATTGCCGGCAGGAGACGCAGGCTGCGATCCTGCCTTGTCTGCGCTGCAGCCGATTCCTTCACTCGCCGTCCGGCAGCCGAGCGTCGCTGGGGACTGTGACTGCGTCCCGGGGATGCCAGGTAAGATGGCGCCTCAGGGGATGAAGCGCAGGAAGATGTCGGGGAATCCTGCAGGCCCGCGAGCGGGGCAAAATAATTCGAAATTGCCGGACCACTCGCTGCAGGGACTCTGGCAGCCCTGGCCGCCCGTTTTGCTCTTCTGCTGCTCATTTTCCACTCTGTTTCTGCTGGTAAAGTGCGGACCTGGACGGAGCTCCCCACACACACGTCCTTCTCCTCACATAGTTGGCCACGCCCCCCTACCTCACAATTTTTTAACAGTGGCTGAGATTGTCATTTTTATAATGTTTTGGGTCTTGCTGCGTTACAGGGCAGGTATAGTCAATGTCCAGTTCAACTAAACTGGTGGTTTTAAGACTCCTTTTTCCGGCACTTTTTAATCTGGGGGTCATGCAGGTTTGGGGCTCATGCTGTGGCCCAGGACAGGGATAGTCTATGTCCAGTAAAACTAAAATGGTGGTTTTAAGACTCCTTTTTCCGGCACTTTTTAATCTGGGGGTCATGCAGGTTTGGGGCTCATGCTGTGGCCCAGGACAGGGATAGTCAATGTCCAGTTCAATTAAAATGGTGGTTCAAAGACTCCTTTTTCCGGCACTTTTTATATCTGGGGGTCATGCAGGTTTGGGGCTCATGCTGTGGCTCAGGACAGGGAAAGTCAATGTCCAGTTCAACTAAAATGACGGTTCAAATCATACTGCCTTCTGGCACATTTTAATTTGTGGGTCATGCAGGTTTGAGGGTCATGCTGTGGTACAAGACAGGGATAGTGAATATTTTGTGAATTTTTTTTCTGTGACTCTTGTTTCCTAATTGTCTTGCCTAAGATGTAGCACGTATCCAGTTTCCTGTTGTGGATGTTAATTCCAGTTTCTCCTCACCTGTTTGGGTGTAAGAATGAAGCAGTTGTTCCTCTTCCATAGACTTTAATGGTCATCGGCGATAATCTGTTATCGACTATCGGCTAGATAATTGACGATATCGGCTATCGACCCGATAACGGTTGTTGACATAATCGCTCATCACTACTAGCAACCAATCAGATTATAGAGATCTACATAACCCAAGCGGTAATTCTCCCTAAAATAATCAAACTTTATTAAAGAAATACAAAAACTAACCACATACTGTCTGTGTATACATATATACAGCTGAGACCAGAGGTTTCCATCCCCTCTATATAAAGCCCCATCTGCAGGTTCTTCTCACTCTCTGAAATGAAATCAGAATGATCTTTCCCAGTTTTAGGTCAATTAGGAACCAAAATTATTTCTTTTTGCCAAATGCAGAATAATGAGAGGAGAATTTTTAAGGCATTTTTATTACTTCCACAAGCTTCTCACAATAGTTGGTAGGAATTTTGGCTCCTTCTTCCTGACAGAACTGGTGTAGCTAAGCCATGTTTAGGGGTCGCCTTGCTCGCACCAGCCTTTTCAGCTTTGCCCATACATTTCCAATAAGATTGAGATCAGGGCTTTGTGATGGCTGCTCCAAAACATTGACTTGGTTCTCCTTAAGCCACTTTGTAACCAGTTTGGCAGCAGCTTCGGGTCATTGTCCGTTTGGAAGACCCATTTCTTCCCAAGCTGTAACTTCCTGGCTGATGTCTTGAGATGTTGATTCACTATTGCCACATAATCTTCTTTCCTTATGATGCCATCTATTTTGTGTAGTGCTCCAGTCCCTCCTGCAGCAAAACAACCCCACAATATGATGCTGCCACCCCCATGTTTCACAGTTGGGATGGTGTTCTTAGGCTTCCAAGCTTCTCCCTTTTTCCTCCAAATGTAACAATGGTCATTATGGCCAAACAGTTCAATTTTAGTTTTGTCAGATCACAGGACATGTCTCCAGAAATGTAGCTCTTTGTTCCTGTGCATTTGCAAACATGAATCTGGCTTTTATATATTTCTTTTGGAGTAATGGCTTCTTCCTGGCAGAGTGGCCTTTCAGCCCATGTTGATACAGAGCTCGTTTCACTGTGGATAATGACACAATCTCACCAGCTTCCGCCAGCATCTTCACAAGGTCTTTTGCTTTTGTTCTTGGGTTGATATGCACATGTCAAACCAAAGCACGTTCATCTCTGAGACACAGAACCCGTCTCCTTCCTGAGTGGTATGATGGTCGGACAGTCCCATCTTGTTTGTAAATGTGTATAATTGTTTGTACAGATGAACGAGGCTCCTTCAGGGATCTGGAAATTGCCCCCAAGGATGATCCAGACTTGTGCAAGTCAACAATCCTCTTCCTGATATCTTGGCTGATTTCTTTAGACTTTCCCATGATGTTACACACAGGAGCAGAGTGTTTCTGTCGCCAATAAACCTATCAGAAGCTTCCAAAGACCTGACCTCATCATATGGGCTGTATAGTTGTATGTATCTATGGCACTAGTATTCACATAACGAGCCCCCCCTACCTCTGAGGCCCGGAGTAAATGATACACACCACAAACGCGTTGTGTATCAGAGACTGAGTTTCTGGTTGTGAAGAACACAATATATAGCGAAAATTGTGTCACAATGTCTGGAATGAATGATCTCCTCCCTAACTCTTGAGAAATGCTTTTGGCTTACAAATATATTTAGCCTAATATCTATTATCCTGTTGTGGCAATTGTAATAAGTAAGTTGATTTATTACTAATAATATCTCCGCCTATCCTGTCCTGTAATTTCTATGACTGATGATGAGTCAAAGCTTAAAAGAAAGAGTTGGTTTACTTAAAATAATAAAATAAAGTCAACAAAGTTACAGAATATATGGCATAACCTTACTTCAATGTCCTTACAATGGGAAATAACTTAAGCATTAAAACATTAACTATCTAACATAATAACATAACCTAAATTACCTACACAAACTAACATAACATATATACAAACTACATACATATCCTATCATACTGAACTTGGCCTCATATATATATATGAACTGAAGCCACATCCACGCCTTCACATGTCCACGGTTCCACCCCTTACTCCGATATCTTCCGGCCTCCATGGTTTGTGGGGATTAGCAGTCACAGAGGAAGGCACAATCGGGTTGGTTGCAAAGAAAAATTCAGGGTTTTATTTTCAGCAGCAAAGTAAATCAGCAAACAGACAGCCGTTTAGCGTGCCGCGCCCCAAAATAGTGTAAGTCCAGCATCAAAACGGGAACACAAGCACATACGTCACCAAGTATCAGGTGAAGACTTTAGAATGCAGACCTCCTCGGTCGGGTCCGGTGGTCCGTAACAGGCTGTTTCCTGCTCAGCACCCTTTGGAGAAATGAATCCCAACACCAATCAGCACCAGATTGACTCTCACCTGGTCTCCTCCTGCACAGGCTTTAAAGGCCTAGGAACACTGGTAAAGCCTGGACCGGAGGGGTGAACGGCCTCCCACCCACGCTGCAGCCGTTCAGAAAAAAGACAGCCCATTAAAGCTGCATGGCAGCTATACTAAAGAACTAACCTATAAGTAACCTATAGTTACTTAACGGACTGCTTTTTCCCCCCACCAAGGTCCGGTTCCTTGGTGGCCCCACTAGTGCAGTTCCCCTGCTGTCTTTCAGACGTTTGGAAAGGCCGGGATGTACCAGTGGATTTGCAGCATTCTACCAGGCACATATCTCCCATCCACTATTTTTCCTGCAAGTTGCTTACACATCCCCCCCCCTCTGTCCAAGGCCAGGGGACTGGGCACTTGAACCCACCAGACAGTGGAGCCTTGACAAGGCGTCAACATTTAGATGCTGTTTCCCAGCCCTGTGTTCTACCACAAATTTTAAATCCTGCAGTGCCAGGAACCATTTGTCACCCTTGCATTATTGCCTTTGTTTCGGTACATCCATTGTAACAGGGCATGATCTGTCACAAGCCTGAACCTCCTACCAGCCAGATAGTACCGCAAAGACTCCAAAGCCCACTTTATCGCCAGACACTCCCTTTCCATGATTGTATAGTTCCTTTCACAGGATGTGAGTTTCCTACTCAAACATGTAATGGGGTGCTTCTCCACATTCACCTTCTGTGACATGACTGCGCCCAATCCCACTTCTGAGGCGTCTGTCTGGACAATAAACTCTTTGGAGAAGTCCAGGGCCTCCAACACCGGCTGGCTACAGAGGGCTTTCTTCAGGGCCTGTAATGATTTTTCTGCCTCTTCAGACCACCGAACCATTACGACCTTCCTCCCTTTGGTTAGGTCTGTCAGTGGGACTGCAATGGAGGCGAAGTTTGGCACGAACCTGCAGTAGTAACCGACAATCACCAGGAATGGCCTCACCTGTTTTTTAGTAAGGGGTTGTGGCCACCTCTGTATTGCCTCTACTTTTATTTGGGGTCTTATTGTGCCCCTACCCACAATACACCCCAAATATCGGGCGTCCTCCTACCCAATGGCGCATTTCTCAGGGTTAGCCGTAAACCCTGCTTTCCTGAGCGAGTCGAGTACCGCCTGTACCTTAGATGGGATTCCCTATCCGTACTCAAAACCACAATATCGTCCAGGTAGGCAGATGCGTACCTGGTATAGGGTTTTAGAATCTGGTCCATTGCCCTCTGAAACGTAGCTGGGGCCCTTTGTAAACCGAAAGGCATCCTGGTGTAGTGGAACAGCCCCTCTGGAGTGGAGAAGGCAGTTTTCTCCTTGGCTTCTTCTGACAGGGGAATCTGCCACTACCCTTTAGTGAGGTCCAGTGTTGTAACGTTCCTGGCTGACCCCAGTCTTTCAATCAATTCATCCACCCGGGGCATCTGATAGGAATCCCACTTAGAAACCTCATTTAGTCGGCGAAAATCATTGCAGAACCGACAAGTCCCATTTGGCTTAGGTACCAATACAATGGGCTAGACCACCCAGTTTTGGACTCTTCAATGACGCCCAGGGCCAACAAGCTCCTTACTTCCTCAGAGACTGCTTGTCTCCGAGATTCCGGAATTCTGTAGGGTGTGACGTGAACTTTTACTCCAGGGTCGGTAATTATGTCATGCTGTACCACATCAGTAAAGCCTGGAAGGTCAGTGAATACGGCCAGGTTCCGATGTGGCAACTCCCAGGTCTCCTGTCTTTGATGTTTGGACAGGGCATCCCTATAATAACCTTCCCAATATCTGGGTGCGCTTCTACTTGGGCCGTCATGGACAGTACTAGGGCCTCTCTATCATGCCATGGCTTTATTAAATTTAAGTGGTATAGTTGAAAATCTTTTCTTTTCCCTGGCTGATGTATTTTATAGTTCACCTCTCCAACTCTCTCTACCACTTCATAAGGACCCTGCCATTTAGCCAGGAACTTAGTCTCGACCGTGGGAACCAGTACCAGTACGCGATCCCCAGGGTTAAACTGCCTAACCCTAGCGGCCCTATTGTATATCCAGCTCTGTGACTCCTGCACCCTTCGCAGGTGCTCCTTCACAATGGGAATTACCCGGCTGATGTGATCTTGCATCTGGGCCACGTGTTCCACCACACTTTTATAGGGGGTGGCCTCCCTTTCCCATGCCTCTTTGGCGATGTCCAGCATACCCCTAGGTTGTCTCCCATACAATAATTCAAACGGGGAGAATCCCCGTGGAGGATTGCGGAACCTCTCTGATGGAGAATAGAAAGTATGGCAGCAGACAATCCCAGTCCCTCCCATCCTTTTCTACCACCTTTCTCAACATCCCTTTCAAGGTTTTATTGAACCTCTCGACTAATCCGTCGGTTTGAGGATGATACACCGAGGTCCTCAGTTGTTTAATGTGCAATAGTCTACACAGGTCCTTCATTACCCTAGTCATGTCCCCTGGTCTGTTAGGATTTCCTTTGGCAAACCCGTTCTAGAGAAGATCTGCACTAACTCTCAGGCAATACACTTCGAGGACGGGTTTCTTAGGGGAATGGCCACAGGATACCTGGTAGCATAATCCAGTATGACTAGAATGTACCGGTGACCCCGGGCATACTTGACCAATGGCCCTACGAGATTCATAGCGATTCTTTCGAATGGCACCTCAATAATGGGTAGGGAAACTAAAGGGCTCCTGAAATGGGACATAGGAGCGGTTAATTGGCACATGGGGCAGGACTTACAGAAATTTACAATCTCTTGATGACACCCTGGCCCAATAAAACCATTTCAATACTGGGTGTGGCCCTTTTAACCTGAATGGAGTAGGAACCTTTGAGGGTAGGAGCTCCGTGGTGAAACCTGCCAAACGGCCCACATAAGCCATTTTTAAATGTCTGCACCTGACCAGAATTTGTTACCAGATCCTTGGAACCCTCCACCCAGTACTTCTGAACTGCTTGGAGAACCGGGGACCGGAGTCCAAGGCACAGTGTGCCCCCAGGCCTGGACCCAGCTCGCGGCCCCGAATCCTGCCGAAGCGCAGCACCCGCACACAGCACAGCATTCCTTTGTGACGTGGAGAGCAAGTGGAAGACCAGACTTATAGACAGGTGCTCTTTTACCGTCTTGTGCCTTTACCGGACCTCGGACGGGAGGAGTGATCAGCCCGCAACACTGCGGTTACCGGAGGAAGCCTATACATCTGCTCCGTGAGTATCCCCAGAGCGGTGAGTCCCGGCGAGTGCCCAGGCTGCGCACGGAGCTCTATTCACCAGCACGGCTAGTAGAACTGCCCGTGATAAGAGCTGCAGAGCCACAATCTCCTCCGGTCTCATTTTACATAACATTACCGGAGTCCCGGCCCGAGTCTGAGCCCTGCCCTTTGGAAAACAATCCAAGAAGCTGCCGATCAACACGTGGGGTCGGCCATTTTAATTCAACTACTTCCCCCATTATATATGACATACGGTGTCCCCTTAAAGAACGAGGCGGTGTACTGCCCCTGCACAAAGCTAGCACACAGCTCTTTTGAACAATACCCTCACTTAGACTTTTCTTAGTCTTTCAGATATATACTTAATCGGTCATCCAAAAAACTACCAACTCTGAGTCTCAAGGGGTCTGGCGGCCATTTTGGGATTACAATACGCAATACATGGTAAGCCTGGCAAGCCGCCTGCTTTGATATAACAGCATTTTAAAGAACCTGAAGGGTTTTTTGCCTTTTCTATACCAAGTCTCACGTATTTTGCATAATATCCCAATACCTGCTCAATGAGTACATAGCTCCAAACCTCGGTTAGGACTAATATCCTAGCATCTCTATAATCAAACTACCTGCATTCTATACAGACGCCTCAGATATATCACAGCGTCTACAACACAGGCACACAGCACAAAAGAAGAGAAAGCGGAGGAGAGAGGAAAGGAAGGGAGGAAAAAAAACAAAAAAAACCAACCCTATACTTATGCGGCTCGTGCCCTCTGACACTGGTCTTTCGTTTATGCCGTTCCGTACACAAAAAAAAGATAAGTGCCTCGAAAAGGTCACAGCGTGCCAAACCAACCAAACTCAACCAATTTTTTCAACAGTCATCTCCAAGGCTACAATCCATGGATGACCAAAATCCTTTTTCTCAACTTACCGCCTCATCTCCTCAACCGGAATCAGTCGACCTGGAACAACAAGAAATGACTGATCAAGCCTCTTCTATGGAAGCCACTTTACAAAGGCTCTTTACCTCGTTCAGAGACATCCCACACAAGGACATTAAGCAAATCATGACAGACCTGAAATCTGACATCCAATCCCTTGAAGTGCGAACAGACCATGTTGAAAAGAAAATGATAGAACTAACCACTTCACATAATCTACTCATTGATGCGAATGCTGAACTGGAGGAAGAAGTGCAAAGATTGTCATCTAAAATCCTGGATCTGGAAGACAGGTCCAGGAGAAATAACATCCAAATCCGAGGCATACCAGAATCAATCTCCTCAGAGGCTCTTTCTCCATTGGAAAGACAAATTCTGAACCTCAGAATCACCAATGGAATATAAGCATTAAACCTACCAACAGAAAATATTCCAATAAAAAACCCAACTTTAATAAATTACACTTAAATATTAAAGAATCAAAATCAACTATAAATAAGGGAAAAACAATACCTAATCAATTACGACAACACACAATAGGGATCTGCGGGAAAATCTATCTCCCGTCAACTACTAAATGCCCTACGAATACCCTATCTGGGAAGTCATCCTGAAAAAGGACGTCCCAAAGGAACCTCCAACTAATAACCCTTACTCTCCAAATACCTATCTCCAAATAATTTTAAAAACAAAAAGAAAGATAGATATATCAGCAAAACTATAAAGGACAAGTGAATAGTTATTCAAACTCCCAAATAAGGGAGTGCAAACCTAAGACACCAAAAGGGGGGCTAGAGCAACTCAATCAAATTTTCCCTCTGTACCAACGAGTTCCTCGGGGTGAACAAAACATCCATAGGCCAGGGGCTAGTGTGCCTTCCCGGGGGTTTTTTCCCCCAAAGACCTAATTTTCAATAAAACTGTTTAAAATAAAAGGGCTATAAGCCCCACCCCTAATTAAATTACCAAATCACTGACCTGGTATCTAGCAACTATCCAATTGACAGAGCCAAAAGGGCCCCCCCCCAAAAAAAGTACCATAAAACAATAAATATTTAAAATCTACTTACTTTATTACCCCAAACCCCCAGGATGGAGCCCCAAATCTGACATCTCTGCGAACCCTGCCCCTTTAATCCTGCCCACATCATCACGGCCCTCTGAAGGCCACCCTTCGCAAAATTTTTTGCACCAATGTACGCAAACATGATACTTACCAACACGTCCCTTAACCCTTTTTGCGCTGCGGGAAAAAACGAACTTGCGCATCGCTCTGACCGACTCATATCGTGTTTCACGCTTTCTTCAATACAGTGCGCTGCCGGTTAATGGTTTATTCGCGCGTGCGCTAGAAGCGGACAACGGAATTAGAGTATCTACTGCGCCTGCACCCCTATTGTATCTGGGTGCTCGCCTTACTTAGACCGGGCACGAAGTTAGAAAATATTGCTGCGCTTTCGCCCTAAATGAAACTCGGCCCCGGCCCTTAAATGAGATCACAGTACCCCGAAGGGGAAAGACCACAGATTTCTATACATAGTGTTTTAGGGGGGTCAAACCAAAAAATCTTTAAAAAACCCATCCCCAAAAAGACTTCATACTACCCATGGTTACATAAGAATACAAAACATAAAACATAAAATAAATTAATACCATAATGATTTCCCTATTAAAATAAAAAGGCGGGGGGGGGGGGGTTAATTTTAACTAAAGGGGGCCCCCACCTAAATAAAAATGTAGTTTTCCCAAAAGTAAACCCACAAAACATAAATATTCACAACTTGGGGCCCTTAAGGTTCTACTAAACAAATCTACCAAGAGACTTCAAAATTGGCTGACAAAAATCGAAATCTTTTTTTAAAAAAAATAGGTAAAAAAAAATAAGAGAAAAAGGGGGGGTGGGAGGAAAAAAGGGGGATTAAAAACCCCCCCTTCACAAAAACAAGAAAAAGAATTGTTCCATTTAATCCAATGGCGAATACAGTCCAACTTGAATATCCATCGGGATTCGCGTTGCAATATTACTTATCCCAGTTGCCCCCACAACTGGAGGAACAAACCCAAAACAAATTCCCAAAAAATTTTTTACACTTAAGAGCCCTATGTTTCTCATTAATAGACGTGCTACTGGGGTACAACCTTCCCCCCTAAAATCCCCTAGATGTTCCCCAATACTCTCCTTTGTTCTCTTCTGTTTTTCCCCCGTAATTTAAAGGGCAGGAAAGACAATCAAAAAAAATCACTCCGCATGACACAATTAAAAAAAATGTCTAATTTTATATTTTTCTTTGTACTTACACTCTCAAATTATTTGGTTTGTAAAACATAATTTCAAAAAATAAAGTTTCAACACCGAAAAAATCCTATGGGTCTTTTAAGAAGCCAACATTAATCTATCGGTATTCCCAAGAAATGGCTTTTCACAAGCCTATCCTTTAGGCTTCTGCCTTTACGATAGGTAATAAGGGGAAAATCTGGTAAAAATGAGCTAACTTCTCGATCTTGTTTGAGTAGCCCCCAATATCTCGTAAGAATTTCTCGGATTTTCTGTGCCTTACAATCAAATGTGCCAATAATCCTCAACTTTTCCTGTCCTTTTTCTATCTGATTTTCCTTTGGTATAAGCAGAGTCCTTCGTTCCTGTACATATGCATAATTAAATGCCTCTTTAAGAACGCGATTGGGGTACCCTCTTCTCCGAAAACGTTCCTGCAAATCCCTAGATTGTTCCTCAAATGTACTAACCTCAGAACAATTCCTCTTTAGACGCAAAAACTTACCCCTAGGAATCCCTTTTAAAAGGGGTCTCGGATGACAACTTTCCCATCTCAAAAAACCATTAGATGCTGTCTTTTTGCGAAAAACCTTAGTCTCTAAAGTACATTTGGGTACTTGGAGATGAAAACATCCAAAAAGGGTAATGCAAATTTGTTTATCTCATATGTGAAACGTAGTCCCAAATCATTAATGTTGAGTGTTTCCAGAAAGGAAATGAATGTTTTTTCTTCCCCTTGCCACAAAATGAACACGTCATCTATGAACCTCATCCAAATGAGAATATGATCATGGAAACACTCATAATCCTCTGAAAAGACAATCTCCCTCTCCCACCAGCCCAGGAACACATTTGCGTATGTGGGAGCACAGGGGCTCCCCATCGCTGAGCCCCTGAGCTGGTGGTAGGTCTTTCCGTCAAAAGAGAATATATCATTGTGTAAAATGAAGGATAACAATTCCAAGATGAACTCATTATGCTGTTTGTACAAATTGCCTCTGAAGTTGAGAAAATACCTCACAGCCTCCAAACCCTTGGCGTGTGGAATCGAATAGTATAAAGCTTCCACGTCTATGCTGGCTAGGTAGGTCTCCTTATCAACCACAATGCCCTCAATCTTTGTTAACAAATCTGACGTATCCCTTATATACGAGGGGAGTGCTGTAACAAATTCCCTTAATAATTTGTCTATATATATACCCACATTTTGGGTTAGACTATCGACCCCAGACACTATCGGTCTTCCTTTGAGGGGGGGATATCCCTTATGAACTTTAGGGAGACAGTAAAAGGTTGCCTTACGTGGGAAAGCTGGTAGAAGAAATTCAAACTCCTTTTTACTAATTAGATGATTACTCAACGCCCTCTCTAGGATCTCCTTCAATGTTTCCTTTAAAGATGACACAGGATTAGACCTCAGCGTTACATAATTTTCTTTGTTGTTTAAAATATCTAAGCACATTTTACGCTAATCTTAAACATTTAGGACAACGATATTCCCCCCCTTGTCTGCTGGTTTTATAATTATTTTATTGTTCATTTCCAAATTACGTAATGCCTGTATTTCATCTGTACGGAAATTAGCATAATCCATAGACTCTGCATTCAGGGCTCTGATTTCATTGGTGACAACCTCCAAGAATGCATCAATAGAATTATAGGGCTGGAGAGGTGGAGACTTAGTGCTTCTACATTGTAAATCAGTAAAGGGTCCTTCTCCTCTAACCCTTTCATCTGCAGATGCAAGTTCCACCAAAGTTCTTACACCCTCCAAGTCCTCATCCTCAATACCCAACTCCTTGCATTCCTGTCTATTTTTACCTACAAAAAACTTATTCCATTTAAGTTTTCTGACAAAAAGGTTGATATCTTTTACCCAGTCAAAGCTGTTACACTGTACTGTGGGAACAAAAGACAAACCCCGATTTAAGACTGAAATCTCAACTTGTGTGAGCTCATGGGAAGAAAGATTAATAACCGTCAGGTCACTGATTACACATGCCCCGTTCTTTGTCTCAGTGGTCGTTGTAATTCCACTTGTTCCCGATCCAAAAAAGAAGCTGTATTGGATGAGGAAGAGGGTCCATACAATCCTTGTCCCCCACGACCTCTGTTTCTGTTCCTCCATCTTCCCCTAACTCCTTTGTTTCCCCTATTTGTTGTCCTCCTTTCAAAATCTGAGTTTTCAGCCTCAGAGGAGGAGATCTCTGTCTCACCGTCTAGTCTCTTTTGAGACCCTTTAGGGTTTAGGAAGGAAAAAGCTCTCTTTTCCTTGAAATCTCTAAGATCCCTTAAAAACAAGTTATGCTTCCTTTCCTTAATATAATTACGATGCCTTATTATTTTATTCTGTAAATCCAATTCTTTTGCATCAAAATCAGGATCCTGTTTGAATTTAAGGGTCAAATCAATTTGAGTCTTCAATTTGGATCTTAATTCCTCCAAATGTAAGCCCTCCTCCTCAGCTAATAATTTCATATAGCGAGTAGAGGATTCAATTACCTCCTTTTCCCACTTATTTAAGAAAGATTCTGTCCTAAATCGATCAGGTGGTAGCGGCGAGACCCTCAGACCTCTGGGAATAATCCTATGTTCAATATTGTTCTCAAGGGACCTAACCTCCCACCATGAAGTGGTATAATCTTTATAAATATGCTGAAAATCTCGAAAAGCCAACTTTATTGTAGGGGTGTGTATATTCTGACTCAAATTTCCTTCGGAAAAAACCTCCCTAACCTCAGCCTGCCAACCATCAGTCTCAAGTGTAGCCGAAAGGAATCCGGCCATAACCAAAAATGTCAGAGAAATAATAAACACACAGGAAAGACAAATTCTGAACCTCAGAATCACCAATGGAATATAAGCATTAAACCTACCAACAGAAAATATTCAAATAAAACCTAACTTTTAATAAATTACACTTAAAAATATCAAAGATATCAAAATCAACTATAAATAAGGGGAGAAAACTATACCTAATCAATTAATGACAAATCACACATATAAGGATCTACTGGGAGAAATCTATCTCACCCTCAACTATCTATATGCCCTATGAAGTACCCTATCTGGGATAATCGTCCTGAAAAAGGACGGTCCCACGGGTATACACTCCTAAACTAATAATCCCTTACTCTCCAAATACACTACTGCTCCAAGTAATTTTAAAGAACAATAAAGAAAGATATGATATATCAGCAAAACTATAAAGGACAAGTAAAGTGAATAGTGTATTCAAACTCTCACAAAGGAGTGCAAACCTAAGAGCACCAGAAGCAGACTAGAGCATACTCAATCAAATGTTTGCTGATCTCAAATGTTTGGGATCTCCATGCCTGGGGTTGGTGTAATAAAAGTAAGTATATTTGAAATATAATATTGTTTTATGGATACTTTTTTGGTGGGGGGCATTTTGGGCTCTGTCAATTGGATAGTTGTCTAGATACCACGGTCAGTGATTGGATAATCTTAATTAGGGGTGGGACTTATAGACCATTTATATTTGAAACAGTTTTATTGAAAGTTAGGTCATCTATGGGAGAAACTCCTCTCTGGAAAGGCACACTAGCCGCTGGCCTCATGGATGTATTTGTTCACCCACTGAGGAACTCTGTTGGTACAGAGGGAAACGCATCTGGGTAAATGGATAAAGAGTAAGTAAGGCTTTTGCATATTGCTGTTTTCTATTTTTGATCAGCAAACATTTGATTGAGTATGCTCTAGCCTGCTTCTGGTGTTCTTAGGTTTGCACTCCTTATTTGTGAGAGTTTGAATACACTATTCACTTTACTTGTCCTTTATAGTTTTGCTGATATATCATATCTTTCTTTATTGTTCTTTAAAATTACTTGGAGCAGTAGTGTATTTGGAGAGTAAGGGATTATTAGTTTAGGAGTGTATACCCATGGGACCGTCCTTTTTCAGGACGACTATCCCAGATAGGGTACTTCGTAGGGCATATAGATGGTTGAGGGTGAGATAGATTTCTCCCAGCAGATCCCTATATGTGTGACTTGTCAGTAATTGATTAGGTATAGTTTTCTCCCCTTATTTATAGTTGATTTTGATATCTTTGATATTTTTAAGTGTAATTTATTAAAAGTTAGGTTTTATTGGAATATTTTCTGTTGGTAGCTCTTTCTCCATTCCTGACGGACATGATGGCGATTGCACTACCGGAGGCTTCGCAAACTGATTTGTTGATTGACAGAATACACCGCCTTCCAAAGCCAAAACACCTTTCTGCAAGAAATGTGATTGCCCGTATACATTTTTTCAAAACTAAAGATAATTTTCTCAGAGCATTGAGACATCAAAGTCAACTCCCTGATAGATTCTCTAGCTTATCCATTTTCCCAGACCTCTCGGCAGGCACAATGTTGAAAAGAAAAGAATTCTCACCCTTCACGAAAATCCTCAGAGATCACAATATTGGGTACCACTGGGGATTCCCGGTTAAGCTAGTGATCTTCAAAGATAACCTCACCACGGTGTGCCACTCACCAACCTCAGCAAAGAATCTTCTACTCACTTGGGGACTTCTCACTTCCCCTACGACGACACCACAAAAAAAAGGCCCGAGCAGACCAGAAGCCATTACTCCTCTCTGGTCAGAGAAATCCTCAAGATCCAGAGCTGGTGCCAATGACTGACCTATCCACCTTGACTGTGGCAGTTACTTTTCTCTTGCAGGTTCCCACAGCCTTATAACCTGACCTCTATTGGGTTTTTTCTTCTGACCAGGCAAAGACTTGCCCTTAACGCATCTCCGAAAGTCCTGGAGATATCCTTGTTAGCAGTTCATCATGTTGGCTTGGTTAGCCAATAGTTTTGAGTTATTAGTTGTTGGTTGTTGCCATGTTCCTCGACATCTTGACACATGTCTTAGCCAGAATAACGAATTTTGTGGTAGCTTTGTGTTGATCCTTACGAATGATATTAGTCTATCATGCCGATCAAGTTCCTATCATTGAACACAAACGGTCTTAACTCACCATGTAAAAGAGCGTGCTTATGGAGGGAGGTCATTAGGTCTGGCGCCGATGTGGTGTGCTTACAGGAGACACATCTTTGTGGTAAAGATACCTCCCGACTCAAACATAAAAAATTCCCTTGGGCATTCCATGCGATGCTAGACCTAAAAAAGGCCGGGGTGTCTTTGTTTATTAAAGACTCTTTTGCTTTCTCCTTAAACCAGTCACTCATTGATTCTAAAGGAAGATATGTGATCGTACAATGTACCTTGAATGCTGTTTGGTATACAATTGTGGTGCTATATGCTCCAAATGTACATCAGAAGTCCTTCATAGCAAAAACTCTAGCCAAAGCTAAAAAATTCCTTAAAGGAAACCTCCTAATATGTGGAGACTTTAATATAGTGATAGACATGGCCAAAGATAAATACAGGGGGGGGTGGGGTGTCTAGATATACACCTCAGCTTAAAAATTTCTTATTGGAAGAAAACCTGCATGACCCTTGGCGTTATGCACACCCAGGGGAACTCGACTTTACCCATTACTCTGCACCTAAAAATTCACATGCGAGAATAGACTTTTTCCTTCTGAATAGACAGGCACTCCGAATGGTTTCAGACTCTAAGATAGGTTTTAAAACCTGGTCAGACCACGCCCCAATCTTCCTTACAATTCAAGATCGCTTCTCCCCAACTTTTTGTTCACCATGGCGTCTTAATAATTTCTTACTTAAATCTCCGAAAATCCTGTCAGAAGTTCTTTAGTACTTCTCTAAAAGAATATTTTGATATAAACGCCCCCACTGCCCCTTCAGCAGAAATGTTATGGTGTGCGCATAAGGCATACATCAGAGGCGTACTTATCTCCATCTCGGCCAGAGAAAAAAAAATCTGAGATAAAACGACTAATGATCTATTAGATAAGATTAAACTCCTGGATTCCCAATTTAAAACAAGCCCTGTACAGACAATTAAAGAAGAGCTCTCCTCACTTAAAGCCCAACTAAGTGCTATTCACCTCCAGCAATATGAATCACACCTAAATAAATTGAAATGGAATTTCTATCTCCAGGAAGATAGGCCGAGCAAAATACTTGCAAGGAGGGTAAAAGTAGTTCAGGCTAAAATGAGAATACCATTAATTTCGGGTCCATCTAACACTAAACTATATGATCCTCGACAAATCTCAAACACCTTTGCAGACTACTATAGTACCTTATATAACCTCAAAACAGACCCTTTAGTGAAAGACACAGAAATAGACGTCTTCTTGAAGGACCTTTCCTTGCCCTCCCTCACTCCCGACCAACTAGCCACGCTTAATCAGCCGATCACACCCTTGGAAATCAGTAAGACCATACAACACTTAAAATGTAATAAATCCCCTGAGCCAGACGGGCTTACCAGTGAGTATTTTAAAGTATTTAATACCCTTCTCACACCACATCTAACAGATCTGTTCCAATCTATAACTCAGAGGGGTTCACCCCCGGAAGAATTGCTCTACAAATTTGACTACAAATGTTGGATTCATGGCATTTACTTTTCCTCCCTACCCCTTCCCTCCCCCTCCCACTCCCATCCCTTCCCTGTTACTTTTTGTAGTAATGTTATTGAGTTATGTATGTTTAACTTACCTTGAAAATCAATAAAAATTTATCGGAAAATAAAATAAAAAACTTCAATACCCGCTCTTGTGTTTTCACCGCCCCCTAGTGCCCCCCTAGCCCATGACTGTTAGCGATATCCAGTACCACCCTTCTATAGGGGATGGGCACCAACAGTTGTTCCACAATTTCACCTCGTACCTTTACAACCCGATACAGTAAATAATTATTTACAGAGAAATATGGGAACCTTTTCTCGGTGGCCGGCTCCTGCGGTACCTCATTTAATACCGTTACCTGGTCCCATGCATTTTTAGGGTGAGGTCCCGCAACTGAGCAGTTCCAAAGTTCTCACGTGACACTTCCAGTTCAGGTACATTTTGCTCAGAGGCGGATAATTCCTCCTCGCCTCTTACCAACACAGCTAACGGAAAGTTGTCAGCTATATCAGTGGTCACACCCACCGCATCATATTGTACATCCTCTGCTAGTGGAACTGGACAGAGGGTTTGGGGACTCACGGCCCTCGTAGCGACCCCTTGTGGTTGTGACCAAAGCTCCCAGAACAGAGGAAAGTCCCTTCTCAAAGTTAGGGGATGTAGCAAGTCTCTTATGATGCTCACCTCATGGCTCAGAGTCCCGCAAACAGTCTTTATAGTCACTGTAGCCAGTGGGTAGTGCTTAGTGTCCCCATGAATGCAGACCACCCCCACCCGCTTCTCTGGGGTTACCAGGTAATGAGGTATGGCAGCTAGTAAGAGGGTGACTAAGCTGCCAGAGTCCAACAGGGCCACCACACTGACCCCATTCACCTGGACATGGCATTCCTAGGGGCCAGGGTCTGGCAGGGGCACAGCACTACAGGCAGGGTGGGCAAACATGGAGAGGTGACGGGTGGCACCACACTCCATAGGCTCCTCCTGCTGAGGACAGTGCGCTGAAATATGCCCCAATTGCTGGCGCCTCCAACAACGCACCTCTGCTCGGCCGCCCAGTGGGAATTTAAGGGGTGAAAGTACCTTTTCTGGGCCCACCAACCTCTCTCTTCTGGGTGGACCACCATGACTCCGGATATGGCTCCCCTGGTCATCGGCGGAGAAGGCTTTGGGGCTTGGCCCCTGGGAGCGAACCACCGGAGTGCCCCACGGACTGCTGGGCTTTATTTTTGGGCCCCAGATAGGACTCTGCAGTGGTATACCACTCCACGAGGGCAGTCAGCTGATCCAGCGTCTTGGGGTCTCCCTGGGCAACCCAACGATGCAGCTCTCAAGAAAGTCCACTCCCGTAGAGGTCCATGACGACCCGGTCTATGATGGCTGATTGACTCAGCACCTCCGGTTGCAGCCACTTGCGCACAAGGTGTAGTAGATCGAACAGCTTGGAGCAGGGTGGCTTATGCTTCTCAAACCGCCAATCATGGACTCTGCGAGCCCGCACCACTAGGGTGACTCCCAGCCGGGCCATAATCTCGGCCTTAAGAAGGTCATAGTCCTTGGCTTGCTCTGTAGTCAGGTCAAAGTAGGCCTTCTGCAGTTCCCCAATCAAAGAGGGCGCCAGAACTTCCGTTCATACGCCAGCAGGGAGTTTCTCTCTTTCCACCAGCCTTTCAAACACCGCCAGATATGCCTCCCCATCATCATCAGGGGTCATCTTTTGCAAGACGCGCTGTACTGCCTTTTTACTGTGTATGACCCCTGAAAAGTCCTCTGTCCTCTGGGCAGAAACGTTGTCTATGAGCGCTGCAATCTGTTCCAGCAACAGACGGTTGGTTTCTTGCTGGTTGGCATTGGCCTGCACCAGGTGCTTGCACAATTCCTCCATTGCAGTGGACTGGTTTGGCAGGAATGTAGCAGCCTTCAACCAAGACATACAGTTCACAAAAACGTATAAAGTCCAAAAACATATGCTGCCTTTACCCTTAGCAACCAGTGCCCATAGCAACCTCCACCATATGTGGGGATTAGCGGTCAAAAAAGGCAGGCACAAACGGGTTGGTTGCAACAAAATAACAGGGTTTTATTTAATACGGCAAAAACAAACAGCCAAAAAAACAGACAGTTTGGAGCAGGAGACTTACTGCAGCCGTTTAACGTGTAACACAACGTAGCTTAAGTCCAGGTCAAAACAGGTCACACAAAATGTATATCACCATGTGGTTGGTGAAGTCTCTTGGTCGCAGACCCACCGGTCTGGTTCAGTGGTCAGCAGCAGGCACCTCTCTCCTGCTAGCACCCTCTGGAGAAAAGGGCTCCCAAACACTTCTTCGCATCAGGTTGTCTCCCTCCCCTGGTTTCCTCCTGCACAGGCTTTAAAGGCCTAGGAACACCGGTAAAGCCTGGATCGGAGGGATGAACGGCCTTCCACCCGCGCTGCAGCCGTTCAGAAAAAAGACAGCTCATTCAAACTGCACAGCAGCTATACTAAAAATAAAATATTAAACTATAAGTAAACTATGATTACTTATCTAAATTGCTGTCTTTTCCCCCACCAAGTTCCAGTTCCGGTTCTAGGGGCCCTACTAGTGCAGTTCTCCTGCTGCCACTCCGTTGTTTAGAAAGGCCGGGACCACTGGCTCGGCCTCCTTGACATCCCTGGAACTTCCCTACCACTTGCAGCATCCTGATAGGGACATATCTTCCATCCACTACTTTTCCTGCTGGTTGCTTACAATATATATCATGGTCATGTGATTTTAGCAGCCAGTGAGAGCCCTACACCACAGCAATGATGTTTTTGACACTTCTCTGAGATCTGCGTGGATTGGAAGGCCGCCAAAAGTACAGAAAGGTGCTAAAAACTATTAAAATGAGGTGTCAAAACCACGTCACATTCAAAGATTTACTTGAATGAACAGTAAAATGTTCGGTGCGAGTTTGAAAAAAAAATAGAGCTGTTCAATTCGAACTCAACTTTTCTTGAATGGTTCAATCAAAACTAAACATGATCATTGTTTTGTCAGTATAACTTTGTGCAATGAGAAAGAGGGATGAATAAGCTCACCAAATTGTCCATCTGGAAAACTCCGTGTTTTGACCATGCTCCAAGATACGCACAAACTCCATGGAAGTGAAAAAATCCAAATGGTTGGCACAAGAGTATAGTAAAATAAAAGTATACGTTTCTTGGAGTATTGCCATAAAAACATATTGCAAAAAAATGTCAGAATGACATGGACATAGAAACAAATCACAAGTGCGCTGACATGTTTCGGGCGGCACAAGGCCCTTAGTCATAGCAACAAGTGAGTGCAAAGCAAGCCTCTTTATAGTGCAGATAAAACCAATTAGAAATATAACATGAAGAACACCTGAAAAGGTTTCCTTACCCAAAAGATATATGGTGCACCGGAGGTGAACTCCTCTTGCAGCAGCAACACGTGTTGCAGCGTCCCCGGCAACAAAACTGGAAGGACGTAACAGGAAGTATCAGATCGTGAAACGCAAATGCGCTTCACGGAGGATGAAAATCACTTCCTGCGCATGCTCAAACAAACGAAAAACTGGGGATTCAGCGCACAAATACAAATTAGAGACAATAATACTACAGTAGGCACAAGAGAAGAAAGTTATTCAAAAATGTAACAATTTCTCTACGCAAGTTTAAACCTCTTGGAATAATAGTATCTAATGTAAATATCCAAAAAGCCTCTCTGTCATGTAAAGTATATTCAACATTACCACCCCTTCTATTTTGACTGATCTTCTCAATACCTATAATTTGCAAGCCCTCTGTTCTAGAATTATGACTATCAATAGTGTTGTGAAGCATTAGATTAATTTCTTTGTGTATTGTTTTTGATGTTATATAGGTGTTTGAGGAAATGTAATTTAAGTTTGCGTGTGGTCCTCTAAAATGTAATAAATTAAATCTGAGGAAAAATCACTAAAGGTCTCCAAGTGGAACTGGAGTGCGGTCAGAGCAAATTGTAGCGAATCATATATATGACAGACCTTGTATTGCAATTAATATACCCAAAAATAGAAAAACATCTTAGAACCATCAGAATGAAAAAAATTCCTTAGTAGGACAAACATAACTACACGTCTTACAAGGGTGAGCACCACATTTAACGAAACCTTAATGTCTCAACCAAGTAGGTGTAATATTGGAAGTAGAGGGCATACTGGAGGCTAAAATATTTCCCAAGGTTTTACATTTTCTAGTAATGATTTTACATCCATGTTGTCGTACTGTATTTAATATTTCATCTTCTTTAAGAATGGGTAGGTTCTGCAAAATGACCTTACGTCATTGATCGACTTGTCGGCTATGATTTAAGACTAGGACAGGTTGTATATTTTCCTGGTTAGCAATGTGATGAAACCAACAAGAAAGAAGGTCCTCTCCGGAAAAATGTTCAACTTTTTTAATAGCCTTATTTAAAACCCAGTTAGGGTACCCCTGGGATTTTAACCTATAACAAATATTTTCTTGCTCCTGAGCAAAGCTTACATGGTCACTACAGTTTCTTTTTGCACGTATAAGCTCACCCACGGGAATAGCACTCTTAGTGTGTTTGGTATGGAAACTGAGATGGTGTTACCTGAGGTGGGTTTGTGGAAAGTAGTGGAACTAACCAATTTGTTATGTCTACCCTCTAGTGTAAAATCCAAAAACGTTATGAAATGTGCATCACTATATGAGGTAAAATTAAGGTTAAACATGTTGTTTAAATAATCCACAAAGAGCGGTATGGCAGATACATCCCCTCTCCAGATGAGGAGAATATCCTCTATGTATCTGCCATGCCGCTCCACCTGCTCAAAAAAGGGATAAGAATCCAAAAATATATACAGGTACTCCCACTAAGATACGGTTAAATTAGCGAGGGACGGTGAGTACTTGGCACCCATAGAAACACCTTTTGTTCGCAGAAAGACATCTTTGTCATACATGAAAAAATTATGTTTCATGAGAAAATCAGTAACCTCTAAAATGTAATAAATTAAATCTGAGGAAAAATCACTAAAGGTCTCCAAGTGGAACTGGAGTGCGGTCAGAGCAACGCGATGCGGGATGCTAGTATATAGCAGCTGACCCACCACGTGTCTTCATGCCAGGTTTTGTCACGTAAATTAATCAAGACATCTTTGGTATCTTGGAGGTAACCAAGTATTCGGGAAACTAAGAGCTGGAGAAAAGCATCAAGCCATTGGCAGAGGGATTCCATAAGAGAGCCGACGCCAGGGACGATCGGACACAATTTTGGGAAGGCCATACAATATGTGCATGATAGGATGTTTATTTAGCAATGAGTCCGATCGTCTCTGGTCAAGCACCCCAAGGGACACCCCTTCAGAAAGCAACGTAATACACTCATTTTTGTATGTTTCAGTAGGATTGAAGTTTATTTAAGTTTACAATAAGTAGTGGTATCACTAAGAAGTGTGAACATAGATTGATTGTAGTCACAGAAGTTCATCACAACGACTATCCCTCCCTTGTCAGCCATTCTAATAATAATGTCTTTATTAACTTTGAGGCTATTTAACGCATCTCATTGAGATTAGCTAAGATTGAAATGGCTTGATTTGGGAGGGAGAGCATCATGAATGAGCTTTAAATCACGCTCAACTAGATATTGGAAATGGTCCATTGCTGGTGTCCTGGATTGTATAGGGTAAAAATCACGATTGGAAGCAAGACATTGTTTAATAGAACCTTCATCAATTTTAGAAATATCTTTGGCTCCCGAAAGATCCTCCAAACATAGTAAAGAAACCTGTTCACGGAAGGAAGATTAGAATGTCATGATCATGCCCAGCAAACCCCCAGCTTTGGGCTCTGGTCGCCGGCCACGTCCGGTGGGCGAAAGCCATGGTTTTTTACCTGAGGCCTTATATTGGTTTTACCAGTGTGAACTTGGTCTGTTCCTCTGTGTGCTTGATTGATTCCTGGCCAATGCCCGTGGCCAGGAATCTTCCAGTATACTCCGAGTTAACTTGGTTCCTCTTGATGGACAGCCCTGATCTCCTATCCGCTCTTGTGTTGCCTTTCTCTGTTCCCTATTTAAGGAGTCATTTCCCTTCCTGCCTTGCCTGCTATAGTCTATTTCCTGCCTATAGTTTGCCTGTTTCTCCTATATTAATCCTTCTGTGCTTCTGACCTTTGCTTGGATGTCGGTTACGCTTTGTCTCACAATTTTGTACTGCGCTGCCCGTCTGTTGCTAACTTTGCTTGTTCTGTGTTTGTTTGTCTCTGTTTCACTTGGATCAGTATAGTCATTAGTCATGTGGTTGGGGCCGGCCTATTAAGGAGTTGGGTTCCCCAAAAGGCAGGGTCAGAGGCTGGGCCAGTGTCAGGGCCTCACTTGTCTATGTCTCTTTGTGTGTCTCTGACAGTCCTGACATAGAATACATATTTTGGTAAGTATTAGATTGTATATGGTTAGTGCTGTCAGGAACACTCCAAAAATGGCATCGTAATGTTAATAAACGTACAAATCTATTTATATCCTTGACAGTACTAAACAAATCATTACTTTTTTCTAAACCAAAATTCAGCCCAAAAGACAATAATTTGGTTTGTGATGAGGTTAGATCATATGAGGAAAGATTTAACACATCCACAGTCGATTGTCTATTAGAATTGGTATTGTTCCAGTCTTCATCTTTCCTCCTTTTTGCATCTTCTTCTTCTTATGTTTCTCTCCCGTTTTTTGTACCACTAACTGTTTTGGATTTATAATATGACAATTTCTCAACTGAACCAATAGAAGTTGAAGCCTCATCTTGTGTATCAGTATGGTCATCCGTAGACTCTGAATTAATAGAGCTGAAACTGACTCTAATTTGCTTTTTTCTCCAGAAGTTCCTTTTGCCTTAATGTTTCAAACTTGGGCGTGGGGTACTGTTGGTGTTCAATCTTTGTCCCCACTCATAAACTTGATCAGGAGTATAGTAAAAAGTATCCCGGTCAAATCTGGCTTTTTTACTGGCCATAACGGAATCCTCCAGTTTCGAGATGTTATCATAAGCTAGCTGTAATTCCTGATCAAATAAAGGCAAAGTATTAAACTGTTGAATTTCAGCTTCAGTTTTCTTTAGATCCGCAGAGATCTCCTCTAATTTAGTGTCCTCACATTGGGTGCTAAGCTCCATAAGTTGTAGGGAGCATGCAGAAAGAATGTGGTTCCACTGAGAAACAAATGCCTCTGAACTAATGGTGGTGGGATCTTTTTAATCCTCTGGGAATCATCTTTTGTTTCTAATAGTTTTGCAATGTTGTAACATCCCACCATATTCTCATCTCTTGTGCCATTCATTTTTCAAGCACTTGTAATTTAACAGAAAATTCTGTATCTTTTTGATTTGTTTCGGCAGCAGCCTTTTCATTTCTGTTTTTAGAGATTTCATGTCAAACGACAATAAATTCAATAATTGCAAAATAAAGCACTATTGGCAAATACATTCAAAAGAACAGACTGTGATATAAACAGCAGCAACAATAAGCTTCCTCCACGAAGAGCATTTGCGTTCCACGATCTGATACTTCCTTTTACGTCCTTCCGGTTTTGTGGCTGGGGATGTTGCAAAGCGTGTTGCTGCTGCAAGAGGAGTTTACCTCCGGCGCACCATATATCTTTTAGGTAAGGAAAACCTTTCAGGTGTTCTTCATGTTATATTGCTCATTGGTTTTATCCGCACTATAAAGAGGCTTGCTTTTCACTCACTTGTTGCTACGACAAAGGGCGCTGTGCCGCCCGAAACACGTCAGCGCACTTGTGATTTGTTTCTATGTTCATGTCATTCCGACATTTCTTTTTGCACTATTTTTTATGGCAATACTCCAATAAACGTATACTTTTATTTTACTTTACTCTTGTGGCGACCATTTGGATTTTTTTCACTTCCCCATGGGTATAACTTTGGGGCCACATATTTGTTTATTGAAAGCGGACTGTTTGCAAATGATTTGGGGGAGAAAATTATGGTTTTTCCGATTTCGGGGCAAGTGATTTTTTTTCCGGGATTGTTGTATGACAAAAATTTACCTTCTTATATATATCTAATCTCAGCGCTGAAAAATTTTCAGTTTGAGTAAACAATCCATTTGGGTTTTGTTTCTGACCCCCAAGCTATTATGTGTGAGATAAAAATTCATATCTAAGTTTTTTTCCCTAATGCCATAAAATTGACCCGTTCTTGAGGCTGCGTTAACAATGTTGTGTTTTTATTTATTTTTATTTTTTTTTTTTGATTTTTGAAATAAAGTTTGTTTATTTTAGTGCAAATTAACCCAGGGTTCCCTTTAAAATCTAATAATTTTTTTGATTTTAGGACTTTATTAAGTGTGTGGGTGGGGAGGGGGGGGGTAGGGCAAAGTGGCATTTCATTTCCCAGATGTGGGAAATTTTTGTAGACATTTTTGAAATACTTAGGGTTTATAGCTCCAATCAGTGATGTCAGTAGTTTTATTGCGTAAATCACCCCGGGTTTAGTTTCACCCCCGATGGGGGCTGGGGTTTTAATATCCCGTGTCTTGGGGGTTTGTTGCCCTTTTTTTATCTGCTTGGACTGGAAATTTTTGTGAATTTATTACTACTTTTGGAATTTTTTGGGGCTATAGAATTGTGTACCCTTAAGAGGGATAAGTTTACCAAAACCCAACCCCAATTTTTGGGCTGAAAATGATGTGCACAAAAATTTTTAAGAAAAGGGGGGTTTGACTGTTTTAGAGGAGGAATTACATACAGGGAGTCAATGGGAAAAAAGAACGTTTGAGATACAACAATATGGCTGTTCTCGCTGCTTTTATTTGTCTGTAAATTTTGGAAAAAAGGGATTTGTTGTTTAAAAAAGGGGTTTTTTGTTATATAATTGTGTTTTTGTTGTTAATTCAAATAAAGTTTATTGAAAAAGAAAAAAAAAAAAAAAGGAAACCAATATTTATTATATCGGGTTTTTAAGGGTTAATTTTGGGGTTGTTTCGGGGACACCTTTACCCAAAATGGGAATTATCAAAAATTGTTTTTTAAAAATTTTAAAATTTAAACCCTTAACTAATGCAGTCGTGTTCTGTATATTGTAATAAAACACCGTTTTAAACCGGTTAATATCCTGAAAAACAATCTCGGTATTCAAACCCATCCAAGGTTTGCTTTAAATTAAAAAAAATTTTTCCCACATTCTGTGCGACTTTCTTAAAACCAAATTTTCCACATTTTCTGTACTTTTTCCCTTTTAGGGGAAACACTACACCTTCTCTCCTGTGGAATTTTTCTCAGTTTTAACCCCCACTTGTTTTCCCCTTTTAAAAATTTTTTCCCCACTTTCCCAAACATAAAAAAGGGCCTCTCCCCTGTGTAAATTTTCCTTGTTTTAACGAGATCGCTTTAATTGAAAAAGATTTTTACATTCTGTTCTTGAAAAAGGCCTCCCTTCCTGTTTTTGGACTTCTCTGTTGTATAACAATTTGTTGATTTCCTTTTAAAAGTTTTCCCCACTTTCTGAACAAAAAAAAAGGTTTCCCTCTCCCGTGTGAGTTCTTGGGGTGTAACAAGACCTGATTTCTGTGAAAAAAATTTTTTTCCCACATTCTAAAAACTTGAAAAAAGCTTCTCCCTGTTTTGACTTCTGGGGGGTGTGTAAACTAGACTCGTTTCCCCCTTTTGCAAAAAATTTCCACATTCTGAACAAAAAAAAGGCCCCCTCCCCTGTGGGGGAGTTCTCCTTGGAAACCCAGTTTTTGATTTTCTTGTAAACCTTTTTCCCGGCATACTGAACATGAAAAAGGTTCTTTTCCTGGGGGTGAGTTCTCTCATGTTTTAACTAGATTTTTTTTTTCGGGTTTTAAAAGATTTCCCACAAATTGAACATGAAAAATTGCTTTTTCCCTGCGTGAGTTTATCATGTGAAAATAGATTTTTCTTTTTTTTTAAAAGTTTTTCCCCACTTTTATTGAAAAATAAATATGGTTTTGCTCCCCTGGTGTGATTTTTCTCTGTTCTTCATGATCTAAATTTTAGGGTCCAAGTGTTGAAAAAATTCTAAGCTTTGCGTTATGACCTTCCCTGGTGTAAATTTCTTTTTTGAAAAAACCCAAGGGACTTGCAATGTGGAAATTTCATCTGTGGGTCAGACGAAGGTTCCCTCATAATGGGGAGGATTATAGGGTTTAGGTCTTTACTCTTTGAAAAACCAAACCCGTGGTGGGTCAAGAGGTTCATCATATGGAGGGATTTTTTGACGGTTTTTTAGTGTGAGGTCCTGGATTTTATATTCGGGTTTTTTTTGGTTTTCTCTAAAGGTCCCTGGTGATTCTTCTTTTTCCCTTTATAATTGAGTAGAACAGGGGATTTTCCCTTTCAGAGATCCCCGGGGGAATTGTTCTTTTAAAAAATTAAAAATTGTTTTAAAAATTTTTTTTTTTTAAACTAAAAAAGGGAGAAAAAATTTTAAAAACTTTCCCTTTTAGGGGGGGAAAACTCCTGCAGTTTTTTTTAAGTTTTTTTGGGGGCAAAGCCAGGATGGTTTCCAGCGGACCCCTTATTATGACCACTTCCTAATCCTGATGGTCATTTTGGCTCATGCGGGAAAATCAGCAAGAAAGCACTTTTCCCCAAAAGCTTTGAAACGGGAAAACATTAGTTTGAAAGGGGCCCTTTTCCCCAAAACTTCCAAAATCCCACCCTAGCCCTTAAATTTTTCAGGGCCCTAATTGAGGGCTCCTGGGGTGGTGGTGTTACCTTTATGGCCCCCCCAGCAGCTTTTGGGGGGTGCAGTTTGGGTCCAGTTTCCCCGTGACAACCTACCAGGACATTATGGGGGGCATTCGCCGCCCGTCTCGCTGTGTTTTAATGTGGGACACACCCGGTTTTCGTGGAGATAATGATGGGACTTCACGGGTGTATTTTCCCTTTTTTTCCCCTCCTTACAGTGGGGAACCTGCCTGTGTGGGCTGCAGCCCTTTTTTAAAAACCTTGTTAAAAACAATGTAAAAGTTTTCAGGGGACACGTCCGGATTCTGCCCCTACACTCATCATCACTTTTTTCACATAAACCTTGGGGAGAAGATTCTGGACGAAAAACCCTTTTTTGACATAGGTCTGTCCTTTGCCCCCCAAAAATTGGCCCTTCAAAACCAATGGGGGAGACTTTAATACAAAATGGACACCTTTTGGGGTTTGTGACAAATCTCATCATGGGCTTTAACCAGAATATCATTGAGAAAAAGTGGGACATCTCAGATGAAAAATCATGGCGGGACGATGAAATGTGGGATGCCTAACGGCTGGGAGCGCCAGGGGTTCATGTTTATAGAGCATCTTTGGTGTGAGGAATAGGGCGAGCGGGTTTTCCAAAACTTTAAACTGTTTTAATTTAAAGGTTTCCAGGGGCCTTGTCAGATCCAATTCACTAAGAATTCGGGGGGTTCTAGGGGAAGGTGGCCCTTTAAAGAAGTGGGCCCCCGAGGGGGCAGATCCCAACTACGCCTCAGAAACACTGCAATAAATTCCATGTTTTATAGAAGGGGGGAAACACTTCCCCTGGGGTTCTATTTAAAAGGGTTTTGCCAGGAGGAGCCTTATCTGCCCAAGAAAACTTAAAGTAAACAAGCCATGAGTGAAAGAGAGGGAAAAATCACACATCGGAGCCCAGGGGTGCTTTAAAGGGAAACGGTTTTGACATGTTCACTGAAATTTAAACAAAATAAACCCTTTTGGATTCTGTATTTAAAAGACAAACCTTTTTTTCCACGGGAGCTTTAAAGCTTCTTCATTTTTCTCTGTAAACAGATAAAACCGGGGTTAATCACATAAAATAGTTTATCTGTTTACAAAAGGAAAAAATCTTTCTACCCGGGTTTTTTTTTTTTCCCTTTAAAACTTCTTTCAGCTCAGGGTTTAAAATAAGAAGCTTTCTCTGCGCAAGCCCAGCCGCAGACAGCAGCTCTTGTCAGGTTATTTAATAGAAGCTTTTTTAAGTAACCAAGGGGAGATAAGGCAGCTTTTAGCGCTTTCGGGCTGCACTTTTTGTAATCAATTTTATTTTGAAAAGTGATTAAAAAACCCCTTTTGGAGGATCCCCCGTAAAAAATTAAAATCGGGGGCAAAAAACCCCCCTTTAACCCCTTCACCCCCTTTTGACCTTAAGGGGTGAAAAGGATTTTCCTTTTTTCCCCCAGATTCCCATTATTTTGGGCCCTTTGGGTTGTGGGGGGGTAAAATGGGTCTACTAAGTTTCCCCAGATCCCCGGGTGTCAGTTTCAGATTTTTCATACAGCTGGGGGAACCCCAAAAACCTGATCCTAAAAAACCCCATGTACGGCAGGACCCATAGAACGCCTTAGAGAGGGGCACCTTTCCCCAGGGCCCCCACAAGGGTATAACACGGATCCCTGAAGAAAAATTGAATTCTTACTATCAAATGTGGTTCCCCAACTTCTGGGATTTTCCTTGCCCTCAATCGTCCTGGTCATTGCTCCTCATCCCTTTTCTTCCCTTAGCCTCCACTTTAGTATCAGTCAGATCTTCACCTTTATGTGAATAAGGAACCCTTTTTAGTACAGCAGAGAGTTTAACATAAGAGGGCCTCCCCAAAAATCTATGAGCCCCTCTGTGACCCGCAAGAGGGTCCACACCCCATTTTACGATTGTGGGATAGGGTCTTACCTGAGGGGTTCCCCCGGGGAAATCCATCCCCTTTTTTGCCCTTATCCTCAACCTTAATTTTCAAATCGATTTTTTTCTTTTAAGAGACAAAACCAGTGGGAAAAAAGTGGGAGGTTGCCATTTTGGTCATATTTAGAGGGGACTTTAGGGGCCCCCCACTTTATGATTCCCTTTGGGGCAATTTTTCCCCCTTTGGGCAGTCCCCGGGAATACAGAGGACGGGGACATCTCTTTGCTGGATTTTTCCCACTGGGAAACCATCTGTAGGGGGAATTTTCCGGGGGACGGGAAAAATTTAGCTGTAAGGGGATACTGCCTAAATATTTTATATGTCTTTATAAAATCCAATTCTACGAGAAAAAGAAGAAGGGGGGAGAGAAAAAAAGGGCCCCTCCCTGCTGTGTTTTTATCTCCTCTCAACCCCGTGATGTCAAACGGGGCCCATGATCCCATCCTTTACCCCCGGGGACGTTTCCCCGTGTCCTTCTATGTCTCCCACTCTCCCAAGGGGGACATAGGGGAGCGACATTTCCCGAAACCTTAAAGGAACCTGACAAAAACCCAAAGGGTCCTCATTTATCCAAGGGCCCATCATCCCCTGGTTTTGTATAATTTCCCGCTTCCCCCCACCTTCATCATTCCAGACCATAACCCCCTGGGGGTTATGTATAATTTTCCCCGCATTCCCCTCCTCTTTATAATCATCCAGGGCCCATCAACCCCGTGTTATGTTTAATTTTGCCGCATTCCCCTCACCTTTCATCATCCAGAAACCCCTCATCCCCCGTTTTTATGTGTAATGGTTTCCAGCTTTCCCCTTTACCAATCCCTCGTCTTTCCCGAACCCCCCCCAGTGGGTTTTCTTTACATTTTCCCCGCATCCCGTTCCCCCTCTCCCGTCAGGGGCTCAGTGATCTGGTTTGGTTTGGTCTAGGATTTTTCTGTATCAGTGAATGGGGTGGAGGCTCGGGGCCCCTGGGTGCTGTCCGTCCTTTGAACCGGGGGGCCACAAATCACCAGGGCGCTTCTTTACTTTTGTGTAACCCTGTGTTTTGGGGAGACCCTGATCAATTTCATAGATTCTAAGAACCCCTCATCTTTACCCCATTCCCTGTTACTGATAGTGAGAAGAGTGAGGTCATGTGGACTCCCCACCCCTCCAGTTTTCCAAATAAAATGATTTTCCAGGGGGGAGGTCTAATATCCCCGGGGGCCCGGAAAGGGCCCCCGTCCTTGTCCCTTTTTTGGGGGGGGGGTCCCTGGGGGAAAAGGGCCCTTTGTCTTTAGCTGTGGAGTCCTGGACCTTTTAGGAACCTGAAGGGAAAACAAAGGGGGATTGAGAGCAAGATCCACTCTTTTTATACCTTATTTTGTTTCATATATACTGCTTCGGAATATTAAGGGGAACACCAAAACACCCAAAATAAATCCATTCTATGGGCAGCAAAGTGAATTTTAGTCCCAGGACCGTTTTCATGCATGGGCCCCAAAGTTTAAATCCCAAATCAATTCCCCCCTTCTGTGGAAAACCCAAATTTTTCCGGTTAGGGAAATCCAACTCAAAATGGAAACAATTTTTTCCTGCTGTTGTGCAGGTAGAAACCCAGAAAGATAGAAAAAGATAGGGCAAATTTGCAAGAAAACCCTATAAAGGCCCGTGGTGCTGCAGGTTTTGGTTTACCACAGGGGCCCTTTCTTGTTCTATCCTTTTTGGGTTTTTGTTTTTGGGCACTTTTGCAAATTTTGTCATTTCTTACCCCAGAGGTAGCTTGGGTGGTTTCTGCAAAACCCCCCGGGGGTAGTTCAGGTAGTTTCAGGGTCATGCAGGAAAGGGACCCTTTAAACGCTGTCCCGGGCACCGCCCGGGTGATTGGCCCTTTTCCAGGGGGAAAAAAACCCCAAAATTGGCAGAATTGGAAAATTGGCCCCCCTGGGCCTTTACGGGTGGGGAGGGGGTTTCAATGAGCACATGTGATTTGGGAAATGACAGAAATTTGGAGAAGACGGGGGAGAATGCTCTGCTGCCTGGGGACATCCTCCAGCTTGGGTGAAAATTTGGGTGGGTCAATAAAAGGCGTTGGGTGCCAGGGCCCCCCCCCATGTGTGCCAGAGGTGCCCTGACTGCCCCTTAAGGGCTGGGTTTCCCCGACCCAAATTTTGAGACCCCCATGCAGGTGCAAAGGAAAACCCTGGGCTCCTTTTAAAGGGATGATAAAAGCTAAAACCTCATGTGGGGAAAATGTGTCAGCAGGTCTTTCATGAATTAAAAGCATTTTATGCCTTTTGGGGTGGCTGCCCGTTCCCCCGACCCTTTAATTTCAATCAAGCACAAAATTGGGGTATCAGGGTTTCGGTTTTCCCTCCACCAAACACCAGAGACTGTCCCGGAGGTGGGTGTGCCCTTTTTAAAACCAAAGGTTTTGGGAGGGGGGATCCTCAGAAACATCTGCCGCCCCCCTCATCCGAAGTTTTTGCCCTTTCTTGGGAGGGGAGGGCATCCAGGCATGTGGAGGCCCCACCCCACTACTGGCCTCAGTTCCTTTTCTTGCCCGGGATTTTCCCCTGAAGTTTTGGGTCAGCCTGAAAATTTTATTTTCTACTTTGATTTTTTTTTAGGATCAATTCCCCAAATCCAAAACTCCCTGAGGGGTTTTTATTGTGATTGTCATTTTTAAATTTTTTAAGTTTTCTTGTTCTCACCACATTCCAGATCCAGGATGTGGGATTTTAGTGTTCCCTTTTTTTTTTGGCAGTTTTTTATCCCAACCTGTTTGTGGATACCCAAACAGACTGCCAAAAGGAAAAAGGGAAAACCCCTTTTTTGGGCCCCGGGGTTCTTCTCCCCCCTGACCAAAAAACTGCAATATTTAGTTTCCATTTCACACACTACTCACAAAAGTAAGTAAACCCCTCATATTAAAAGCAAAATCTTGAATTTTTTATCTTTTCTTGGGGGCTCTGACCCCCTTTTTCAAAAGTAAGGGGAGTCAATGTACCCTCTTGAAAAACGGGGTTTAAAATTTTGGGGTTCCCCCAAAAAAACAACACAAACCTTATGTTCAAAACGCTGGCAACAAAAATGGACAGACCTAAAATGACAACAAAAGACCATACCCCAGGTTTAAAAAAGAAGGGGTTCCCCCCAGGAAAAAAGGCCCCATCAAAGGTTTGACCAAAAAAGCTGAGGGGGAGTGCTCAAACGTTTATATCCAGAAAATGGGGTGCTGCTGCAGAGGTTATTAGGTGGCAAGGGGGCGTTCCCGTCCGTTTCCCTTTCCCCACTGCAAGGTTTTCATGGCTGTCGTACCAGAAGGGGGCCCATTTAAAGGTTTAAAAAAGGGGAGCAGTTTTCTGAAGACAAGCGACCCAAATTCATGAATTTAAATGGAGAACCCTCTACCCGTACCCCCCATGCACCCTGTCTCCACCCCGTTCCCTTCACTACACTGGGCCCCCACCCCGTAAATGTCATTGCAAAGCTGCCCCACCAAATACCCCTCACAAAACATAAAGGGTGGCGCCCCAGTCCGTCTTTTTTTGTTGGGCCTTTCCCCCAAATAAAACCCTCAAAAGCAAAGGAAAGCCTTTTTACACCCCTACCCATCAAAGCCGGACGGCCCCCACCCGTACCCTTTTCTACATGACCCTCCACCCAGTTAAACCATAAAAGGGAAGGAAAAACCCCCCCCCATACCCCTCACTGCACTTTTGCCTCCCCCAGGGACCCGTAATGCAAAGGACGCCTCCCCCAAGTACCCGTCAATGCAAGGACGCCCCCCAACCCCCCAAACCCCCCAATGGGAAAAACGCCTCCCCCCAGTACCCGTCAATTTCAAGGATTTCCCCCACCCAAATCCCGTCAATTTCAAGGGCGCCTAAAAAAAAGCAATGTAAAAGCACCCGAACCCCCAAAACCCCCCTTTCCCGTCCCAAAGCACTTTACCCTCCAACATGGGTCAGTCATGGGGTTTGGTTTTTGGTTTTTTTGTTTCGAAAAACCTTTTAAACTAAACACTCTCATCCTTAAAAACTTCCCCAGTGCTGCACCCCCCCCATATCAATTAACCACCCAGTACCCGTCAATGTACCAAAGCCCCCACCCAGTAATAAAAATAAAAATAAAAATAAGTTTTTTTTAATTTGGCCAAACATATTGCAGCACTTTACAAAGTAGAGGGTAATACAGACAAAGACAGACATTACACGTGAAATATTACAGGTGAGACACAAGGGTGAGGGCCTGCCGCAAGACTTACAAACTAAGGGGTAAAGGAGATAAGGGCAGAGATGTATGGAGGGAGGTTATGGGTGGAGATTACATGAGGGAGGGATCAGGGGATTAGGGTAGAGATGTATGGGGGGACAGGTTATGGATGGAGATTACATGGGGAGGTATCAGGAGATTAGGGTAGAGTGCTGGGGGGGGGAAGGTTTGGGGTGGAGATTACTGAGGGGGGTATAGGGGGTTAGGGTAGGATGTATGGGAGGGACAGGGTTTTGGATGGAGTTACATGAGGGGGGTTTTTAGGAGATTGGGTAGAGAGTATGGGGGGCAGGTTATGGATGGAGATTCATGAGGGAGGTACAGGGGGATTAGGGTTTGAGATGTATGGGGAGGGCAGGTTATGGATGGAGATTAATGAGGGGAGGGGGATGGGTTAGGGTAGAGATGTATGGGGGGCAGGGGTTTGGGGAGTTACATGAGGGAGGTATAGGAGATTAGGGGGAGGTGTAAGGGGGGGTTATGGGTGGAGATTACATGAGGGGGAGGGGAAACGGGTTAGGGTAGAGATGTATGGGGGGAAGGTTATGGGATGGAGATTACAGAGGGGGGTATCAGGAGTTTGGGCAGAGAGTGTGGGGGGGGGCAGGGTTTTTGGATGAAGAGAATGAGGGGGGGGTGGGGATCAGGGCATTGGGAGGATGTATTGGGGGGGACAGGTTTGGAGGAGATTATATGGGGAGGTATCAGGAGATTAGGGCAGAGATGTGTGGGGGGCAGGTTATGGATGAAGAGAATGGGGAGGTACGGGCATTAGGGTAGAGATGTATGGGGGAAGGTTTGGATGGGATTTTCATGAGGGAAAGGGAAAGGAGATTAGGGGGAGGATGTATGGGGGGATAGGTTATGGATGGAGTCATGAGGGAGGGGATAGGGGATTATGGCAGGATGTGTGGGGGGGGACAGGGTTTTGGATGAGATGACATGAGGGAGGGATAGAGATTAGGGGAGAGGTGTATGGGGGGGGGAAAGGTTTTGCATGGAGATTACATGGGGGGATATAGGAGATTGGGTGAGATGTTGGGGGGGTTATGGATGGAGATTATATGAGGGGGGGATCGGAATTAGGGGGAGAGATGTTTGGGGGGGAGGTTATGGATGAAGAGAGAGGAGGTTTCAGGGATTGGGGGTTTGAGAATATGGGGGCAGGTTATGGATGGGGGATTACAGGAGGAAAGGGTTTGGAAAGGGATACGAAATTTTAAGACAAAAATTGAAATCGGCACGATTTTTAGGCTGAAACGGAAATTTCCCCGGGCCCCAATATTTTAGGTGCAATTTACAGATAATCTATTACTATCGCGCCTTTTCAGCGTTTCCTGTCATTTTGGCGGCCAATCAATCAGCCCCGGGGAAAAGGGGGGGTGAGGGGATGTACAATGTACCACTTTGTGGTTATGGATTCTTTGGGTTGGGGAAAAATTTATACGATTTTGTTTTGCATTAGCCCCGGTTTCCTTTTTTAGCATCAGTCTTTCAGTGTCTAACATTAGAGCAAGGGGCGTGTGCTTTGGGGCCCCTCTCTAAAAGCTCAGTTTAGAGGCACAGTTTTTCTTTTATTTTATACAAAACTACTTGCTTTTAGCTGTGAAATATTAGGGGGTTAGGTAGATTAGGAATTTTTAGCTTTTTTTTGTTAGACCCGAGCTTTTAAAAAAAGCATTAGGCTGTCCAGCCAAAGGGGGGAGGGGGAAAAGGAAAGGGGGACAGACAGGCATGGAAAAAAGGGGGGGTGTATATTTTTGGGAGCCCAGGGGGTTGCTTTGGGAAACCCCCAAGGGAAAGGCATTTTTTTACCCCGTTTTTGGCCCCGCACAACCTCGCACATGGGGAGAAATTTTTCCTTTTCTTTTTTTCGCCCGTTTTTTTCAAATTGCCCCCCCTTGTTTCGCCAATTTTGTTTTAGAAATTTTTTAGTAACTGTTTTTCGTTTGTCATTTCGGCCCAAAAAAACGCAATTTTTCATAAATGTAACCCTTTTTAAAAAGCTATAATTGCAAAGTGGAGTGGCCCAGTTTTTTGCAAAGAGCCACCTTGTATTTAAAAATTTTGGGTACAGAAAATTTTTGTTTAAAAGGGGGATGATTTTTATTGGTGCAAAAAACCCCCTTTTTCTCCCGTTAAACTTTTAAATAGCCCGTATTGCACGTGGTGGACCCCAGTTTTTTTCAAATAGCCAGTTGGGCACCAAATTTTTATAAAATAAATGAAAGGAAAAGGGGAAACCCCTGCTCACCCAAAAAACCCCAGGAAAAAAAGGGATGGTTTTCCCCCTGTTCATGGCACGGTGCAAAAGGGGAAATTTATTTCCGGGGTGAAGGGTGAAATGTTTAAAGCAAAGTAAGAAATGGAAAGTCCCGCAATCGTACAAAACAGGATGTCGTTTATTTAAGAAGGTTTTACTCCCTTTTTTGGGAAGGAAAAAAAATATTAAAAAACATGGGTTAAAAAAAAATCCAAAAAAACCCCCAAAATTTTTAAACAATACATTTTATTAGTTTAATGGGGTTTTTGGGTTTGGACATTTTTTTTTTTTTTTTTTATGAAATTTTTTTTTTCCTGCCCAAAAAAAAGGTTGGCCCCCATTTGGGGGGTTGTTTTTTCCCCCTCCCCCGGGAAACATTTATGTTTCTTGGTGGAAGGAAAGGGTTTTAAATTTTTTTTCCAATAATCCATTTGCCCCTGAGTTTTGGTTTTTGGGGGGGTAAATTTGGGCGGTTTCCCTGCTTATTTGGCAGGGGGGTCTATGTCTGTTATCCCCAAAATTTGTAGAGTAAAATCCCAATTTTTAAAACAAAAGGGAAATTTTAAAAATTTTCCTTTGGGGACTCTTTAAACAAATTAAATTTCTTTTTTGGAAACTTTAAACTGACAGGGGATCCTGTCAGGGTTTAAAAAATTCCCCGACATACAGGAAAAAATATTTTAGAGAAAAAGTATCATTTCTGCTTTTGTTTTCCAAACCCCGGGCCCTTTTTTAAATTTACAATTTACGCACTGGGGAAAATTTTTTAGGGTCCAAAAGAATTTGTAGTCGTACTGAGAATATGATATTGAAAAAAAAGACATTAGGGGAAAAGGTTAAAAAAAGAGGGTAAAAACCCTTTGGGAGATACAAAGAGGGGGTAAAAAAAAAACCCCAATCTAGAACAGAAAAAGATTTAATTTTTGGACTTTAGCACCCAAAAAACTAAAAAAAAAAAATTTCCGTTATGTTTTATACGGTGTTTCAGTAACAATTCACGGGAAAAATTTCCCCAAAAAATTATTTTAGAAATTTTTAAAATGTATTTAAAAAGTAGATCCTGTCCTTAAAAAAAATTCTCAAAAAAAAGGTTTTAAAACATATCTAAAAGAAACCCAAAAACCCTGGAAATTGGTTTCCCCCAGTATGATAATTAATATTTTCCAAAAAGGGCCCAAAAAAAAAAAAACACCCGGGGTTGATCTTTAAAGGGGTTTTTTTAAATGTTTTGGGCCCCGCAGATTTTGGGGGGGGAATTTCAGGGTTTATGGGTTTAAAAACCCGGGAAAATTTTGGGCCTTTATAACAGGGGAAAAGTTATAAAAATTTAAAACCTTTTTTGAATTGTCATTTTTTCATATTATAGTGTTCCCCCATTTGGTTTCGAAACAATGTAAGGGGGAGTTCATAGGGGTGCACCCCTAGATGTTTTCAAAGTCCGGGGGTGAGGGAAACACATCGGGGCCCCTACTATCCCAGCCTCCGCAAGATTTCGGGGTTTTCCAAGCATTTTTTGTGACACAAAACCAAGGTTTATTTACAAAATCCCAGGGGTTTTTTTAGCCCTAGAAAATGTTTGCAAAAACCCTTACGTGGGGGAGGGTTGGAAAAAAGAGCGCTTTATGAATAGAGAGGGCCTTTATTGGATACTTTGTTTTTGGACATAGGGTTCCCCCCAAAGGTTTAAAAAACCCTTAAAATCCCATTTTTCTTTATTTTTTATTTAAAAGTTACATATATTTTAAAAGATCTTGGGGGTTTTGTTTGCAGCACAAAGTATTCTGCTTTTTTTTTTTAATTGGTTACAACGTTTAAAATTCCCTTTTTAAAAATTTTTTTGTTTCATTTAATTTTTTTTCTTGCTTTATGTTTGGTATTTGAGAGGGTTAAAAATTTTAGGGGGTCAAGTAACTGGTTTGTGGGGGGGGGGTATATATTGGGGTGTGGGACCATTGTTCAACATGTTTCGACAAAGGGTTTGAGGAGCAAGCCTGAAACGCGTAAAACTTGTGGTGTTTTTTGGATGTTTTTACCATGATTTATAGTTTTTTTCTTCAATAAAGAGTGATCCTTCTTCATATCAACGACATCCTGTGTGTACGAGTGCTGGACTGCCATGTGTTACTTTGCATTCACCAATTTTGATAAACAAATTTTCTAGTAACTGTTCTCGTTTGTCATTGCTGCAAAAACGCAATTTCTCAGCCGTGTAACTTTTGAATAGTTTTATTGCACTCGGTGCATCTCAGTTTGGCGCAGATAGCGCAGTTGTATGATAGTTTGTTGAAAACTATCAATTCCTAGTCCTACTGGGCAGTTGTAAATGACTGGGACTGAAAAAGAACACTGTTGATTTTGTCTTACGGTTCTTCCACCAGACCGCATTTCACAGGTATTCGCTAGGAAACAATTCTGTTTCTAATCCTAGTTGGCTGTAGGAAATTAGGGGGAAATTTAAAAAAACTGGGATCTCCTCTTTGCAGAACATTTTCCCTCAGTACGAGCCCTTTTTCTAAAACCTTTTCAATTTTTTACCCCTTTCCCTAAACATGGACAAACAAAACAGTGGGAAAAGCGAGCAAAAGGGGGGTGTAAAACTTTGGGGGAATAGGAAACAGAGAAGGTGCTCCTTCCGGTCCCTGTGGTAAACACGAAAGCCAGCAGATTCGCATTTTGCAGGCCCTCGGGGCGCCCCACCCGCGGGGCAGTCCCTGTAATCTCAGAAAAGAACCCAACGTCCCCAAAATTGTTCTTCACAGCTTCCCCCTCCTCGCCCTCACAGACACAAATGTCGTCACCCATCATCGACACCCGTCCCAAGATGAGGCAAAGGGCACCCAAAAAGACTCCCCCACCACGTGAAAAACCCCTTTTTCCCTGAAAAACCTTTTTTTTGGGGACAAAATCTTTTTGGGGGTCAGAAGGCATTTCAAAAATCAAGGGGGGGCCAAAAGAGGATAATTTTTTTCTCCCTCTGACACCCAATCGCAAAATTGCCATCAGAGAAGGAGAAGGAAGCGGCCCAATCCCAAAAAATCCCGGGGGCGCGGAAACCGGCCTTGCATTTTCCTGTTCTTGTACCCCCCGCATTTCCAGGATGTAGAATTTTGGGGGAAGGGGGGGAAAAGTCACCTGTGTTAAAATGATGATGATGACAAACTTTGGGCGGCCCAACTTGGTTTTTTTTTTTCACAGACTTTGCTTGCAAACGCTTTATCACTGGACAGGAGGGAAGGGTGATGGGGTAGTGTCCCGTTAAAGGGTCCCGCCCAAAAAGGAGAGGGCGGTCGCACAAAATTTCCCCTGGGTTATTCCCCAGCCCTTTATCATGGAAAAAAACCGCTCATCCCCTTTTGGCCCTTTAAAAAGGTCCAAAAACCTCCCCCAAGCCCGGGGCCTTTTTTTTTTTTTTTTTTGAGCAAACCTCTGATTTACCCCATTGGGTGCTATGTCCCCTTATTTTCTGTTTAAAAAACATATTAAAAGGCAAAAAACTTAAAGGGGTTTAACCACCACCAACATGTCTAAATTTACAAGCCCAAAAAAGCAGATTTTAAATGGGTTTGGAAAAAACTTTGGGCCAAAAAAAGGGGGGCCCGAAACCCACAAAGGGGTTTTCCCCAACCCACTGTCCCCACCCTCTGTCTCCCCTCCTCCACCACCACCAAAGCGTTCCTCCTCCCCATGTCTCCACGCATAAGCAAGGACAGCCCCCTTCAGCCCCACCGTCGCCTGAAACCACCACCACCGCCAAGACCCTTAAAACCCTTCTCCTTCCACCATTTGACGACCTCACGCCGTACAGGGCCAGTCTAGCACCACCTTTTTCTGCCCTACTGGTTTAAAGCAAAAAACATTTTAACCCCAAAACCATCCAAAACCAAAGCCTGAATGTGGGCATTCCCAAATTTTTTTTTCCTTTGGGAAAAGTTCCTTTCCGCTGTGACAAGATGGGTTCCCCCCCACCTCAGGCCTTGCCTTTCCCCAAACCAGATGCCGACGGGGCATTTTTTTTTTCCCCAGAAAAGTCGTCCTGACCGGGCCCCAAAACGGTCATCTAAAACTCAAGCGGTTGTCTGCATCTGGGCGGCAAAGTCCATCTGACCTCCAATGGGGGGGTTTCAAAGACTCCTTTTCTGGCACTTTTTAATCGTGGGTCGACAGGTTTAAGGTCATGCTGCGGTCCAGGACAGGAAAGGTCAATCCCCCAGTTCAACTAAATGTGGTTGAAAGACTCCTTTTTGGGCACTTTTTAATCGGGGGGTCATGGGGGTTTTTGGGGAATGCTGATTCCGGGACAGGGATAGTCAAGTCCAGTTCAATAAAAGAGTTCAAAAAAACTGCCTTCTGGCACTTTTTTAATTTTTGGGTCATGCAGGTTTTTAAGGGGTTTTTTTGTGTGGTACAAAACAGGGGTAGGAATGGTCGTGACTTTTTTTTCTGGACCTTGTTGCCCTAATTGTCTTGCCTAAGAGTGCAGTATCCATTTGACTGTTTTGGGTGTTAATTCCAGAATGTATAGGGACAGGTTTTTGGGTGGAGATTACATGAGGGGGGTATCAGAGATTAGGGTAAGATGTAAGGGGGGGGACAGGTTTTTATGGAATTACATAGGGAGGTACAGGAGATTAGGGTAAGATTATGGGGGGGAAAGGGATGGGTGTTCACGAGTGGGCCCGCAGCCCCTCGCCCGGGCCGGGGGCACCGGCGCCCCCCCCCGGTCCCCCGGCCCCTCCCCGGGCCCGCGGGTCGGGTCCCGGGGCCCGCTTACCTCCCCTCCCTCCCGCGTTTTTTTTCCCTTTCCCGGCCGGGCCGAGTGCGCATGCCCCCGCCCTTTGGCCGCCGCGCCGGTCTCCCGGGTTTAAAGGGGCAGTACGCCCATTATTGGTTAAGGCTGCAGGTGCCCTATTTAAAAACCCCCCCCCTTCCTTCCCCCGGGCACCTTTGCCGGATCTTTAGTGCGTTACTGCCTTCAGAGAAAGCTTCTTCTGCCTTTTATCCGTCTCCCCGGGACCGAACCATTTCGCTCTGTTCCCTTTACCACGAACCATTACCGCCTGCCCGACCTCTTTCCTGCCCCCGACTTCGCCTACGCCCGATTTTGTCCACGCACTGCCCTTGGGCTGCCACCGCAAGCAATCACGCCAGGGACGACCGGGGATTTTCTCCGCCGCGAAAAGTCCACCCCTTTGCGGCGGGCTCTGGTAAAAACTGGGTTTTCTACTAGATTCCGCCCCCCTGGTAGGGCTTAAAAACCCAACGCTTGCGGTGGTCCACGATCCCACCTGCATTCGTACAGATGGGGTTACTGAGGGAGGATCAGGAGATTAGGGAGAGAGAGGGGGGATTAAAATTGGGGGTTACCAAATATGGGTTATGAATTATTATGGAGGAGATTACATCAAAAACAAATTGGGTAGAATGTTATTTTAATATGGAATTCTAAATTATCCAAATTTAAATTATGGGGGGCTTGGGGGTTTACATAATTCAAATTTAAATTGGGGGGGGTTAAAATAATTACTTACAAATCATTGCATACCAAGGGTTTTTTAAAACGTTTTTTCCCATTTTTTTTTAATTCATTCCCTTTTGTACAAATACACCAGGTCACGATGTATCATGCAGGGACTTTTATACAATTTTTCCCGGCGCCCATAGCCTCCGCAGCCCGCCCATGACTGGGGGCCGCGCCTCCACAATATGACCTTTACAGCGCAGTCCTGGGGATCACAAGCTTCTACCAGGGAGGGGATGAGGGGATCTCTAACAGTACCTTCCAGTATTCCAGTCTGTGATCAGAGGAGTCGGGAAACTATTGGCCACTTCCTATCAGTGACCAGTGTGATGTACCACGGCCACCCCCCCAAAACCCCCCCGAAGAACAAAAACTCCACAAGCTTTTTCCCCCCTCACCCGCCCTGGAACCACCTCCTCCCCTCCCTCTAGTCCTCTCTCCGGGGGTCTTTCCTATTGGGGGGGAGGCACATGGGGTCCCGCTTTGGGCCTTCCCCCCTGACCCTGGGGGGTGCAGCCAGTGCCGATCTTTCCCCCTTCCCTTTCCCCGGCCCCTGGTTTTAAACCCGTCACGTCGTGGTCCCCAAAACCTTTTCCCCATTACAGGGAGGGGGCAGGGGCCCCAGCGTAGGCAGCATCTTCCTATTCAGCCCCCGCTGTGGGGTCAGGGGGGAGGGCACTGACCGCTCGGCAGGGGAAAGAGCATTACTCACCAGCAGCTCCTCACCGTCAGTGCTGCGCCCCCCCTCTCCGCATTTCTGGGCCCCCTCCTCACCGTAGGCTGGGCCCCTCCTCACCCGTCATGCGGCCCCCTCCTCCCGCAGAGCGCGCCCCCTCCCCCACCGTCAGGCTGGGCCCCCTCCTCACCGCATGCTGCCCCCCTCCTCACCGCATTTTGGGGCCCCCCCTCCCGTCAGTGCTGGGCCCCCTCCTCACCGTCAGTGCCGCCCCCCCCCCCTCCACCGCGTCGCGCCCCCCCTCCCACCGTCAGTGCGCGCCCCCCCCACCTCATGCTGCCCCCTCCTCACCGTCAGTGCTGCCCCCCCCCCACCGTCAGTGCTGCGCCCCCTCCTCACCTTTCAGTGCTGCGCCCCCTCCTCTGTGCGCTCTCCTGTGCGGCAGCTGCTGATATTACCAGCATTATCCGACAAGCAGATCTTCTGTGTCCGGATCACCCGGAGTGTACTAATTACAGTGTGTGTGAGTGTAAGGGAATATATGACTGTGTGGCTGGATTTTTTATGCGCCTTTTGGGGTGTAAAATGCCAATTTTATGCACCAAATGCGCATCAGAAAGGCTCCACTGCCTCATTGATTTCAATTAGAATACACGCACATTTCCCATATCCGACCTGTAGTCCCATATTCTCATTGAAAACAATAGGACGGTGTGGCACATGTGCTTACAGACACAAATTTTAGATCAGTGTTGTGTAAAAAAAAAATTAAAAAAAATGTCAGGGTATGTTTACATGACGTATCTGCAGGGTGTACTCTGGCATGTAATTGCACTGTACTGCGCAAAAAGTGTGCCCTGTAAATAATGTAATAACATAGAATTCACTAAGTTCTCCAATTTCACCGCTTATTCCCTGGCGCTTACTATGCACCAGTACAAAGCTAGGATGAGTTTAGGGTGTGTTCACATGGTGGATTACGGCACATACTGTACGCCCTGCAATCCATCATGTGTTTTAGAAGTACATGTTGGCCAGCACATACTTCTAAAGCGCCGGAGGAGCCGGACTCATTCATTTCTTTTATCCACAATGCGTAAACGGCGGGAAGAAATAACATGTTACTTCTTTCTCCTGGTTTACAATATGCGCCGTAATAGACCCCGCAATTACACAGTGAACATACTTTAAGCTGAATGGGGGCCTTGCCAGAACGTTGTGCAAAGTATGTGCTGGCCAGTGTGTACTTTCAACAACAGGCGTATAGCGGCACATAACTGTGCGCGACACTATACGCCGTGTGAACCCGGACTACCTGTCAATTATTTTTCTTAAAAGTGTCAGCACCAAATCAGCGTTGTTTCCTCGTTAGCAATTCCGTATTTGTAAGCGCAGAATTCTGTCAAGAGAATGACGCTGGAGGCCAAAGGCAGATCTGCTGCCTCCTATACTTAGAATGGTCGCCGCATAAAACAACTCAAGGAATTGACATTGAATTCCTTGTCCTCGCTTACAGCATGCAGCGAAAATACTGAGGTAAAATCACTGTCGTCTGAACGATGACACTGATTACATAGCAATAAATGACAGTCTTATTACTGTAGTATTTAAGGCTTTGTTGGGGGCAGAATACACACCTAAGACGTGTAACTGTACGATACTAATTTGGGGGGCATTTTCATCATCAGTGCCTAGGGCAGCATGAGCTGTAAATACAGCCCTGCCTACAAGGGGCGTACAGTATGTACCTATCTATCTACAGGGGACTATAACTACATACTGGGGATATATACCTATCTTCCTACAGGGGACTACTTTACCTTCCTATAGTGGGCTTATATACCTACCTACTGGAGCCTATATACCTACCTTCTTAATGGTGGTCTCTGTATGGCGGGGTTGTAGGTTATATCTGAGTTGTTGTCTGACCACTATGTGGTCTCTACAGTGCCTTGCGAAAGTATTCGGTCCCCTTGAACTTTTCTACCTTTTGCCACATTTCAGGCTTCAAACATAAAGATATAAGATTTTAATTTTTGGTGAAGAATCAACAACAAGTGGGACACAATTGTGAAGTGGAATTAAATTTATTGGTTATTTTAAACTTTTGTAAAAAATAAAATACTGAAAAGTGGGGCGTGCAATATTATTCAGTCCCTTTCCTTTCAGTGCAGCAAACTCACTCCAGAAGTTCCGGGAGGATCCCTGAATGATCCAATGTTGTCCTAAATGACTGATGATGATAAATATAATCCACCTGTGTGTAACCAAGACTCCATTTTAAATGCACCTGCTCTGTGATAGTCTCAGGGTTCTGTTTAAAGCGCAGAGAGCATGAAGACCAAGGAACACACCAGGCAGGTCCGTGATCTGGCCTTAATGGAAGATTGGCAAGAAGAAGCCATTTCTCAAAGATATCGATAAAAAGTCTGGTTTAAAGTTTGCCACAAGCCACCTGGGAGACACCAAACATGTTGAAGAAGGGGTTCTGCTCAGATGAAACCAAACTACAACCACAATGGCCACAATGCAAAACGATATCTTTGCCATAAAAACAACACAGCTCATCCCCCTAAACACAACATCCCCACTGTCACACATGGTGGGGGGAGCATCATGGTTCGGGCTTTTCTTCAGCAGGCACATGGAAGATGGTTAAAATTGATGGTAAGATGGATGGAACCAAAAACAGGACCATTCTGGAAGAAAACCCGTTGGAGTCTGCAAGACCTGAGACTGGGATGGAGATTTATCTAACAACAAGACAATGATCCCAAACATAAAGCAAAATTTGCAATGGAAGGTTCCCAAATAAACACCTCCAGGTGTTAGAATGGCCAAGTCACAGTCCAGACCTGAATCCAATCAAGAATCTGTAGAAAGAGCTGCTGTTCACAAACGCTCTCCATCCAACTTCACTGAGCTCCAGCTGTTCACAAACGCTCTCCATCCAACCTCACTGAGCTCCAGCTGCTCACAAACGCTCTCCATCCAACCTCACTGAGCTCCAACTGCTCCCAAACGCTCTCCATCCAACTTCAAGGAGCTCCAGCTGTTCACAAACGCTCTCCATCCAACGGCACAGAGCTCCAGCTGCTCACAAACGCCTCCATCCAACCTCAACTGAGCTCCAGCTGCTCACAAACGCTCTCCATCCAACCTCACTGAGCTCCAGCTGTGCGCCAAGGAAGAATGGGCAAGAATTTCAGTCTCTTGATGTGCAAAACTGATAGAGACAAACCGCAAGCAACTTGCAGCTGTAATCGCAGCAAAAGGTGGCGCTACAAAGTATTAACTTAAGGGGGCCGAAAAATTTGACACCCCCCACGTTTGTTTTTTATTTTTTACGAAAGTTTAAAATATCCAATAAGGGGGCATGGCCTGGTCATGGCAGCGTGAAGTCACATCTACCTTGGGCTCCGCTAAGCATCTCCCTATCTGCGGCTTGCCTGCGCTCCCAACCATGGGAAAAGCGTCTAAGAAGAAGGGCACCAAGTCTCTGGTTCCCCCTTCCTCACCTCAGGGGGATATCGGGGCTGATTTTACACACCCGCCTGGAAATCCTCAGCCGGAATCAGCGTGCAGCCCTCTTCAACATGGCGGCGGTGCCACGTGCACGGAGCCTCAGCGCGCCGCAGCGCGCCCTCCTCTGCAAGCCGGACCCGGGCGCCTGAATAAAGGGACTCACCAGGCACTCCGCAGGGACCTGCATTCATCCTCCTGCCTCATGGTCCGTTCCAGATAGCGGTGGGAGGGCTGTTCTCGTCCGGCGGGTGCGGGCGGTACTTGGCGGCCCTCCGGCCCTGTCCCCCGGCCTCGGCGGGCAGCAGAACGCAGACCAAGCTGCTCAGTGGCTCCCTCCTGCAGAGATGCCGGCCCTCTGATGCCGAAGGATGCTCCTCCACCTTGTCCCCGGCAGCCAGTCCGTTTCAGCAAGCACAAGCTGCACGAGGAGCCCCAGGAAAACACTCGGGTCCACTCTCCTCCATCACTTCACCAGATGCAGGTACAGGGCAGGGAACCGGGGATTGCCACTCTGCTCATAGATATGGACACTGCTCTGCCATCACCATGGAATTATTTCATCATATTTCCATATATTTTATAGCTTGAACATTGTCTTTTTATTGCTGAGTTTTTCTACTCTTCAGAATTTTGTCATTTTTTGTACACACAACTTTATTGTATTAAAAATGAAAAAGTCAATAAAAAGATCTGATTTTAAAAAAAAAGAATTCGAGGGGCTGCCTGAATCTGTCCTACCAGCTGAAATACAAACGGTGCTGACCACAATTTTCAATGATCTTCTGGGACGTCCTCCCAACACTTATATCGAGATGGACAGAGCACATAGGGCCTTGCGCCCCCCTGCTTTGGACCCGAAACGCCCCAGAGACGTTATCTGTAGAATCCACTTCTACCAACTTAAAGAGGACATTCTGAGAAGAGCTCACCAGAAACAGAGGATCCACTATGAGGATGCCCCTCTGCTGTTGCTACAGGATCTGTCCAGACACACGTTGTCACAAAGAGCTGCGCTGAAACCCTTGTTACAGGTGCTTAAGGACAGGAAAATTTCATACCGCTGGGGATTCCCCTCGCCTCATCGTTCGCAAAGGGG